>JAOXNR010030462.1:0-22888 GCA_028571225.1 Parsonsia alboflavescens | reverse complement strand
ATACATACATGTACACATATTTAAATAAAAAATAAGGTAAAGTTAAACCACAGGAACTTACCATATACTGACCCTTCGTTTGTCCTATGTATCAAAGATAGGACATTAATTGATATATATGGCATAAAAACAATGTCCAATTTTTCTTATTTGCTCAATTAGTTTATTGAAAAAAATAATAAATAAATAAATAAAAGAGACAGAGAGAAATTGAACAGGTTAACGAACACATATGTTGCAAATTAATGTTACCAATTGAATAACTTAACCCCCAACATTGTTGGACTACCCATGAAATGGGTGTAATTTGTAGTACTTTGGAATCTCTAAAATACATATAAACAAGAAATAGAATAAAAGAATATGTGGAATTTATAAATGAAAAATAAATGGAATGAAATTGATTTTTCATATTTACCTGGTACATCACATGAGGATTACCGTTATAGCTGGTAAAAGGATTTGGAACGTGAGCCCGATGCAACAAATGAATGGTACCGTTCTCTTGGTTCGTCACCACAATGTCATTAAGATATTCCTCGGCGGCTGCATCCTCGTCGTCGCTGTCCCCAATCATTGTTGGTTGGCTTTGAGATTGAATATCATTGCAATTAGGACTGACCATTCCTCCTTTGAAATTGAATGCAGCATCTACGCAAATTATGGAAATGGACGAAAAAATATATATATTGTCATTGAACAAAAAAAGTTTAAATAGATGTTTAAATAAATTGAAACAAACACAAAAACATGAGAAGTAAATAGTTTTATGCAGATGAAAGAAATGGCCACACTGAAGTCGAGAAATTCCTTTTAATTGCCATCAACAAGGACCTCCTAACATATGGAACATATTGGTCCTTGTGGAATGTTAGCAAGGAAAGGGATTGCTTGTTGCGACACTTTCCAAATTATAGGTGGAGCAATGGATTTGGCTTTTCCTCACCTGCTTATTTATAGGCAAGGGTGGGTTGTACTGAAGAGTACAAATCAGTTTAGAAAGGGGAGAATATGTAGAAGGCTCATGTAACCAGTCCGTCCGGTGAGGGCTCCATAGCGTGCGGTAAGGCGTGCTCCTGTCAACTAAGTAAAGAAAGGAAGAAAGTCATCAAAACTACTAAAGAAAAATTGCATCGTTTTGAGGAAAATTGAGGCTCCTCTAAATGGTGCCATTTTTCATTCAGACCCAGAAATGGCCAGAGCTCCCCAAAGCCAGAAGAAATGGTGATTTCAACAGAAAACCTCAAAACCATTTCAAACTTCAGTGTTGCGGGAAGATTTCCAGACAGCAGGCCGAAAAAAGAGTTTCCCTTGACTTGCGATCTACCCCAGAAGTTACGGAATTTGACATGGCTTTTTCTGGGTTCAAGGCTGAAGTTTTCGTGCATTCCAGGGTTTGAAGTGCGTAGAATCGGAAGTGAATCTAAACTTATAGGTTCCGAGACCAACCGCTGCCAGAGGTGAATCTACTTCCTCGAGGTCCGAAATGGAACAAACACAGCCCCGGGATTCCTGACAATCAATTGAGAAGATTGGTGCTTTCTAGAATCGCGACCTAGACCGGAGACGAACCCAGCCCGGGGATTCCCGACACCAAATGCAGTGTTTGGCCGATTTAAGTTGGAACGATGCTTGGTTTAGAGACAATTTACTGTTGATAGCAATCCGAAGTTTTCCCCCCGCACTCACGGTGGCACCAGATTTATATATAAGTGGCGGTTCGTTGTTACCTTGCTGGAAAATTGCGTTCGGTTTATTGGTGAGGTAAATTTGGAGAGGTTTCTGAATTCTGATGATGATGATCTACGTTCTGTTTCTTGAATTTGTTTCAAATGAGAAACGATAATTTTATGAAGAAATTTGGTTTGATTTAGATCTAAAAGCAAGAGTTAGAAATGAGATATCACTTTTGCTGTTTTGTTGAAGCTTTGGTTGCACTCATCGATCACTATCTTTCTCTGTTTTGTTTTTCTTTTCGTGATCTTAAAGGCTTCTCTGTCTGTGGCTGAGGCGGTTTGGTGTGAACTAAATTATGAATGCATGTTTCTCATGTGTTTTTTTTTTTTCTTTTCAATTGCTCATGAGGATTTCTGAGTGTTATATAAGCAAAAAGTTTTGTCTCTGCATCTTGTGCAGTTGCTGTTGTGTGATTTTTCTTGTCAATGATATCTCAAGTGATGAAAGCTTGAATTTTTTGTTTGATTTCGAGACTAAGGGTCGGTTTCCTGTTTAATTTCTATGAATATTTTTGTCTTTACCACTTATTTCTGCAGTGGAGGTGTGTGAGATTTTTTGATTGATGTGTTATTCTCTTTTTTTCTTTTGATCTCCGATGCAAAAAGAGATTAAAATGGTTCCGAAAATTGTTGGGGTGTTTTACTCTTTCCTTATCATGTTTAATGAAGCATATATTAGAAGTTTTTATTAGATTATTATTATGCTCCGTAACTTACAAGTTTATCATATGATTTTAACGTAACTTTTTAATTGACTGTTGTTTCCTTGGGTTAGTCTTAATCATCTCCACACAATGAGGATGCCATCTTATTTGTTAGTTTGTTCAAGATGTTGAAAGCTTGAGAATTTAGTTGTCTACTGTAGGGTATAGTTTTTGCTGTTTTGCTTGCTTATTTAATCTTGTGATTGGTCAAATAAATGAGTGGGAGTTTTTTTGCTTTCAGTTCCAATTCTATTACAGCAATTTGTCTCATCAACAAGCTCGGTAGCAATCCTGGATTCAGAAGAGGAGGTATTATAATTTCCTGAAGTATTTGGAAGCTTTACAGGCAGATGTTTCCTTCTTTGCTTGACCCCTTTAATTATTTAATTTGACTTTCAGAGTGGGAGAATTTTTGTAATACATAAAAAATTTAACTCATGATATTGATGGTGGCCCTTGTAAAATTTATAGATGCAAAATTGTTCAAAGGAAAAAAAACGGCTTTAGTACGTGATGGCGTTCCCCTCATGGAGGACAATTTCCGCGAGAGGCTTCGCATTCAAAGGAAGAAGTGAACCATACTAATTAAAGTTGCCAGATGGTAGTTATATTGCACATCTCTCCTATTCCAGATGGTAGTTATATTCCACGGGATGTGCCGTGGGAATTTTTATTGGGATGATGAAATACTAGCGAATGACTATAATTTGGAAGCAACCTTCATCTTACGGGATCTGAATGTCAACCTTGAAAAGATTTACAATGCAATTTGCATTTTGATAGCCAATGTGAAGAAGTTAACTTATTGCTTTTGTGTCCTTGTTGTAATTGAACCTTTATTTTGGACAATCAATCCTGAATATTTGTTCCTATTGAAGGACATCAATACTTCCTTATAGCCAATCCTAATTCCCATTACTACTGCAAGATACATTTTTTTTTCATTGATGCTAAACAAAATATAAGAGTAGCCAGAAACCTTGAACATATGATGGAATTCTTTCTCCTGTAATCCCAGCTCCCTATAGCTTATTTTGCTGCATCTTCTGTGCACTCATACTACATTTCCAAGAAGCAACAGACTTGGTGTCTACATGATTACCTCAAATTCACAGCAAATAAAAATACTTAATAACTAAATTTACTGGTATCATGAAAGAAAGAAGATGATATTTCAAGCAAAGTTCTTGAATCAAAGAGATTATTTATCAGACTTTCAAAAGAAAAAAGATGTCTATATTTAGAAAGTTGACATTTACGAGACCTCGAAAAGAAAATGAAGCAGGAAATAAGAAGCTCATGAGAAATGAAGAAAAATCTCTAATATGTGCCTCTTACAGCTTCAGAGGGAAAAAAATGCATCAAGAAGTGGAAGGCATCTTTTCCTGCAAACTTGGTCATGTACTTGTTGCAAGCACTACGGGCAGCCTCAAGTGCCTCACTTGAGACATTCTCCTTCTCCCAGTTGACCAGTGCACACAGAATGGGAATTCATCAACTCCCTTCTTCTTCATCAGGAAACCACAAAAGGAGTAGCAATTTGAGTCCCGGGTGTCCATAACTCAAGATGTTGCAAAACACACTAAAAGTTATTCTGCAAGAAACATTAGTGAATTACTACCCTATGTTTTAAATTAAACTCCCAACTTTCCCAGCCATAATGAAAGCACAAAGGAGATCAAAGATAAAACAACACATCGCATTTAAAAAAAATGCATTATGAGAAATGTAAAGGCAACAGTCTGGACCTCTGTTCGCAGCCAATTCCATCCACATGTCAAAGGAAGTCTTTCACAGGTTCACTCTTGCCTTGACAAACCTTTTAGCATATTTCAAGAGTAAATCCCAATGGTCTGTCTTTTTACATATTCTGCACATGAAATTCAATCAAATCAGCTAAAGTTCATAAGAAAAGCAACATATTAATATTAAAAAGAAGAAAAAAAATTAAAATTGAGATCCTGAGTCAAACAATTTATGGCATTAAGTATGGTATAAATTATGTACCTAAAAATATAACCTGCAGTGCCAGGTTGCATCGGAAGATTATTCTTCTTCACCTGTTCCATTATGTCAGCCATTAATTTAGCATCCTTCTGCTACTCCCCATATAACTGCAATGATGGAACACCAACAATATTTAGATAAAGAACATGTACAACCAAGACCTCGGAAAGTCTCTTATTACCAATAACTGATGGGCTAACCCCATATTAGGAGTTAATCCATACAAATTATGGTTCCATAGTGTCTTCTTACCTGAATATTCAAAAAATGAGATTAAGCATCATAATTGAAAACAAAGAGAACATTGAAAAAAAACCTTGATTACATCTTTGCAACAGCTGATTTTAGTAAATGCCTACTACAACTTTATACAAGGTTCAACTGAAAGGAGAGTATACTGAAATTTTGTAGAGAGGATTTTGAATTCGAGCAAGATGAATTACACTCACATAAACAATAGATAACAAATAAGAAGTCTAGATCAAAGCTACAAGAGTTTAGGAATGATGATTTTGCAGATGCTTGTGACAACTATGTCGCAGGTTAAACCCATTTTCAAAAGAAAAACAAAAACCCTGTAAATGAAAACAAAAATCCTGTAAAAACCAACCTAAAAATTTCAGAAAATTCTGAATTTAAGTTTGCAGCACCAGTCTTCTAGCGTTCCTCTTTGCCCTATGATTGAACAGCCCACCTCGACAACCCCCAAAGGTTTCGCGACGCCTTTGCCCTTTGATTGAACAGCTGTGTCTGGTGGTTTCGACGTCGTAGATTGTTCCTTGCCGTTATGTGCAGAGCTTTCTTCCTCTCTCAAGCAAGTAGCCCGATTTTGAACTCCTAGAGCAAGGGTTTAGGTGCAGAGCCTACTCCCTCTCTCAAGCCAGTAGCCCGATTTCATGCAGCATCGCGGAGAGAGAAAGCTGGCTTCTCTTTTTTATGCGGCAAAACAGCATCGTTTTCAATTAGTAGCCAAACAAGTAGTTTCTACCCTTTCGTTATGGAAACGACTGGAGAGTGCTCTTGCAAATTCCCTCATGTAACTAGTCTAATTTTGATAAAACATAGTTAGTTTTTTTTCCTTCAAATTGGAAGAATTAATTTCAAGCTTTTTTATTTTTGTAATCAATTTTACCATATTTAGGAGTATTTTAACTCAATTACATGAAGAATCATTAGTATTTACCTCATATATATACATTCTATGAAAAAATTTCTCACAAGGGTTGCCCCGCCATTGGGCTTGGTTGTCAATGTTACTATTCCTGTAATATTTGCTATATATATTCTATTTATAAAAGAAAATTTATAATTTTTTCCTTTTTTGAAAATTTTCCTCAATTCGAAAACGTTTTATCACTTTAGAAATGATTATTTCGAAAAAAATAAAGGAAAATTCTTATGTGAATGTTGTGACTCATATTCTACCAAAACATACTAATTGTCCGAAAGATAAAGTATCCTTCCGGTGGAACCCACAAAGAACCATATATGGGGACATAGATCAGGTGCATATTAAATTTTCCAAAAAGAATTGTACTAATTAAGTTCCATGGACCATATTTATAAAATTATAATGATAGTAAATAAGAATTTATATTAATCCAATAAGTAAAAGAATTATATATAACAGTATTCCTCTCTAATTTCAAACTTTCCTCCTTACATTTATACACCAACAATAACGCAATCATTAATTTGGCTGTGTGACTCTGTATTTCACATACTTAGACTGCTATATTGGCACAAAGGATGCAGTTTTCAATTATAAATAAGAAACCCTAATTCGGTAAAACAAAATATCTAACAATAACTTTAAATCAGAATATTTTGTTTACACAATGACTGATATTCAAAAAATCCATGTAAAGGTTTAGTAATTGCCATTTGATTAATAACCATATCTACAACACATAAAAATAAACAAAAAATCTTTAATAAAACATCTTCTTGAATCGTTGTTGAATCATTTCTAGTTGTTTTGTTGATTCCCATAAACAAGGCCACCAGCGATACTACGATTAACACCAAGGGCAAACTGTGGAGCGTTATCGATATCCCTAGATGTTGATGAAAATGATTCCAAGTTTGGCGATAACGGAATGTTGAGATCATATACCGGAGTGGTGAGATCAAGAGGAGTATTGAATAGTCCACCGGGTTGTGGATACATTCCAACTGCAAGAGATCCAAATCCCAAACCATAACCATGCCTGAAATCAGCAATAAAAAATGAAATATCAAACAATATTATTTCTTTGAAGTGTCTATATGTCTTTAAAAAGAGGCACTCGAGTTACATTGGAACTTACATGCCTTGAAGCAGCCGGGTGTAACAATAACCCCTGAAATCTAAGTCAGAAAATTTCCTTCAGTTAAATCAATGTATATATATATATATTTGTACACATATGTAAATAAAATATAAGTAAAAGTTAAACCACGAGGAACTTACCATGTATTGACCCTCCGTATGTCCTATGTATCAATGATAAGGCATTAATTAATATTTATGGTATAAAAAAAATGTAGAATTTTAATTATTTGTACTATTATTTTAATGATAGATGTAAAGAAATAAAAGAGAGAGAGAGAGAGAGAGAGATTGAACAAGTTAAAAGAACACACATGTTACAGATTAATGGTACCAATTGAATAACTTGACCCCCAACATTGTTGATGAAATGGGTAGTTTGGAGGCCTGGGAGCGGACCACCCATGAACTGGGTGTAATTTGTCATACCTTGGAGGCTCTAAAAAAAATATATATATTCATAAAATAGAATAGAAAAATATATGGAATTTATACCTAAAAAGTAAATGGAATAAAATTTATTTTCATATTTACCTGGTACATCACACGAGGATTGCCATCATAGTTGGTAAAAGAATTAGGAACGTGAGCCTGATGCAACACAGGAATGGTACCGTTCTCTTGGTTTGTCACCTCTGTGTCATCCACAGATTCCTCAGCAGCTGCATCCTCGTCGATGTAGTCCTGAGAAGTTGTTGGTTGTCTTTGAGAATGGCGGCCCTGAAAGTACCTCCATATGCTGTCCTCAATATCGTTGCAATTAGGACAGACCATTCCTCCTTTGAAATTGAATGCTGCTCCTATGCAAACTATGACAATGGATAAAAAAAATAATCAAAAATCTGTTATTGAACAAAGAAGTTAAAATAGATGTTCAGATAAATTGAAATAAACAGAAAGACATGACAAATAAAAAGTTTTACCCAGATGAAAGAAATGGCCACATTGTAGTCGAGAAATTCCTTTTTGATTGCCATCAACAAGGGCCTTCGAACATATAGAACAAATTAGTCCTTGTGGAATGTTAGCAAGGAAAGGGATTGCTTGCTGCGACATTTTTCAAAGATTTTTTCTTATGAGTTTTTGGTTTGGTGGAGCAATGGATTTGGCTTTTCCTCACCTACATATTTATAGGCAAAGGTTGGTTGCACTCGAAATTTTCCTAAATTTGAAAACGTTTTCTAACTTTAGAAATGATCATTTTAAAAAAAATTAGGAAAATTTTTTTATGGACCTGATCGATGGCCCACAAATGGACCTTGTGGCTCATATTCAACCAAATCATACTAATTGTCCAAAGGGTAAAGTATCCTTCCGGTGGAACCCACAAAGAACCATGTATGGAGACATGGACCAGGTATATAAAAAATTTTCCAAAAAGAATGGTACTAACTAAGTTTCATGGACCATATTTATAGAGTTATAATAATTATTTTTTATTTTGAAAAAAACCAGCTATAGTTGTGGACCAGGATGAGGAAAAGAGTTACAATTCTATGGTCTTGATTTTATAAATAAGATTTTATATTAATCTAATAAGTAAAAGAATTATATATAACATTATTCCTCTCTAATTTCATGCTTACCTCCGTACATTATCCACCCCAAATAATGCTACCATCAATTTTACTGTGTAGTCTTAAAGAAAATATAAACTAAACAGTATTTGTTGGAAAACTTCTCATTATTTTGACTTGAGAAGAGAGATCTTATTAATCTCAACGTATAGACGTTTACAACCAATAAAAGAGAAATATAAGAAAGTTAATATTCTAAAAGAAGAAAACTAGAAAACTTGTGCAAGATCTTTAATGCTGTCACATAGCTATTTTAAAAGAGTAGATTGCTCAAAGGTTTGCCCATTATGCAATGATTGGATTCCAACAAGACCCCTTGAATTACTCTTCACGATTCTTCTATTTTTGAGAAGGATAACCACAGCTTGATTTACTTCCTTTTCACCCCAATTCTCATCCTTATCACTCTATTTTTTTTTTTGGTTTCCGGGGGAAGTCCCTTGTGGGCGAAACCCGGCCCACGCGCACAGAGGCCCCTTGTGCCAGTGGGGGTAAATCGAGGGATGTGCACGAGTGGGCAGAGGACTGACGGAGAGGACGCAGCGGGGGATAATGGCCGTTGGCAGAGCCAACGTTTAGAGCTTACGTTCTACTCCCGATAGGTTTCGAACCCCTGCCTGTCGCTGGAGTTAACGAAACGTCACGTCAGCTTTACCAACTCATCCTTATCACTCTATGCTATAGACTCAAGGTGGTTGTTATTTTAATATCGTCCCTCAAACTATGCTGAGGCTGTTGGCATAGTTTGTTGTGAAAGTGACTTAAGAGGCTTTACATAGGGGCTTTGTAAAGATATCCGCAATTTGTAGAGTAGAGGAAACGTGTCGAATAACAATAAGTCCCATGGAGACCCTTTCACGAACAAAATGATAGTCCAATTCAATGTGCTTACTGCAAGCATGAAAAACAGGATTAATAGTCATATGTAACTCACTTAAACTGTCACAAAAAAGTGTTGGCAGGTGCGATTGCGGAACATGAAGATCACGTAAGAGGAAGGTAAGCCAAGTTAATTCTGCAGTAGTGTTAGCCATAGCACAATACTTAGCCTTAGTACTGGATCGAGAAATGGTTGGTTGCTTTTTTGGCTAACCATGAGATAATATTTCGCCCTAAGAAGGTACAAAAACCAGTTGTGGATCTTCATGTAGTTAGACAACCTGCCCAATCTGCATCAGAGAAACCATAAAGATCAATTGAGTATCACCAGTTAAATGTAAACCAAAATGAATTATTCCTTTGACATATCTTAAGATGCTTCGAACCAATTTAATATGAGCAAGAGAAGGTGATTGCATAAATTGAGAAACATAATTGACAGAAAGAAAGGTCAGGTCTAGTAAGTGTCAAGTATTGTAGGGGACCCACAATGCTACGATAAAAGGAAGGGTTTGGATAAGGTGTGGTAGCATGAAGCCCTTTAGTCTTAGATTCCATTGGCATATGCATTGGTTTGCAATCAAACATTTGTGACTTATTGAGAATTGAATAAGCATAGCGAGTCTGAGAAAGATGTAAAGAACTGTGACCCCGCTTAAGTTCAATCCCAAGGAAATGATTTATGGAACCAAGGTCTTTCCCAGCAAATTGAGAGTGCAAGAGCAAAACAAAATCATCAAGTAACTTTGAATTGGATCCTGTCAAAGGCATGTCAACAACATAAAGTAGGAGAATTAACATACCAAGTGATGAGTGCAAAATAAAAAGTGATGGATCAGCCATACTACAAAAGAATCCATTTGCAAGCAAAAAGGAGCTAAAACAATCAAACCAAGCTCGTGGTGCTTGCTTGAGACCATACAGAGCTTTTTTTAGTTTGCAAACACGAGAGGGAAAGATTGAATCATGCATACTAGGGGGTTGATCCATAAAGATATCTCCACTTATGAAACCATGTAGAAAAGCATTTTTGACATCAAGTTGTCTAATTTTCCATCTTTGAACTAAGGCTAGGCTTAGAACTAAATGTATCGTACCTGCTTTTATAATCGGACAAAAGTTTCAGTATAGTCAATGCCATCAACCTGATGATACCCCTTCGCAACTAAATAAGCCTTTAGTCGATCAAGAGAACCATTTGCATCAATTTAGCTTTAAACACCCATTTGGAACCGACAACATTCATATGAGGTTCGCAAGGTACCAAGGTCCATGTTTGATTTTTGTGTAGTGCATCAAGTTCCTCAATCATGGCTTGTCTACAACCGGCATGTTGTAGAGCCATTTTGACACTACGTGGTTGTTTAGAAATATCACCACATTCATGAATGAGAGCATAACGAGGATATTGGGTTTGTATAGCCATGTTGAGCTCAAGTGACCATAGGATGGGACTCTAGTTAGACCTGTTCAACATGTAAAGAAGGGTCAGAATATAAGGGAAAGGAAGTGGTTGAGGAACTACCTGTGCTAGGTAATATGTCATCGGGAGGAGATGGAGGTGGTATTTCCATAAAATCATTGTGATATGTCAAAGTGTCTGTAGCATGTGGTGATTGAGATGTCGTAGATGGGTCATGATCACAAGTCGAAGGAGAGGCAGAGGTAACATCTGCGACTACCAGATCATTAATAGCCGGAGGGTCATGCAAAGTATTTCCCGGCATTGGGATAGGTGGACATGCATCCACTGCAAGAACAGTGTTCTAATCAACTGGTAAGGACAGGAAAGGATCCGAAAATCCAGTGAAACTTGTGGGTGAAGAAGGTGGAGGCATTTTTGTTTTGCAGGGGATATGATTTTCATCAAACACCACATGTCTTGAAACAAAAATCTTGTTGGTTTTTGGATCAAGACAACGATACCCTTTATGTTGGTTACTGTAACCTACAAAAACACAAGGTATAGTTTTAGCATCAAATTTGTTTCTCTTCATATTCCAAGTATACGGATAGCATCTAGATCCAAATGCATGTAAAATAGAATATGTAGGAAGAGAACCATATAACTAAAAATAAGGTGTATCAAAGGCTAGTGAAGAAGAAGGCAACCGATTGATTAAAAAGTCTAAGGTAGTAAAAGCCTCAACCCAAAAAGTTTTAGGCACACTACCATGAAAAATTATAGTCATGCCAAGTTCTCTAATTGTGCGGTGTCAATGTTCAACAATTCTTGTCTGTTCAGGAGTTTAAGGACATGAAAGGTGATGAATGATGCCTTGTTGCCGAAAATGAGATTTTAGTTTGTTATTCACAAACTCTCCACCTCCATCAATATGGAAAATTTTATTTTCATGTTAAATTGTCGTTGCACAAAATTTTCAAATGCCAAATACACATAAAAAAATTCAGATTTAGCACAAAGAGGAATTACCCACATATAATGAGAATAATCATCAACAAAAAATGCATAAGATCGAAATTTTCCAAGAGATAAAATGGGAGCTGGTCCCCAAATGTCACAATGAATTTTCTCACAAATTGCAGTGCTAACAGAACTAGATGAATTAAAAGGTAAACGGAGTTTTCCCAGTTGACAACTTTCTCAAATAGTATCAACTTTTTTACTTGGTTTAACATCCATTAACTTCTTTGGAACAAATATTGGCTTCTAAGTTGGTTCGTTTGAAGAAGGAATTGAGGGTATGGAACAGAGAGGTTTTTTTTGAACATTCAAACAAATATAAAAAAGGCAGAGCTATTTTTTTCAAAGATGGAGGAAGCTTACAAGGGATCTCCAGCAGAAAGTAACAAAGAGAATTTTCATAGAGCTCAGGAGGATCTTGTTTATCACAGGGAAAATGAGTTTATTTTTTGGAAACAAAAAGCAAGAATAAAGTAGTTAAAAGAGTGTGAAGGTAATACATCCTATTTTGCTAAATTTTGGCATAATGTAGATACATAGGATAATGAATTTAAATGGTGATTTGTTAACTGCTCAAGCGGATATTGGGAATGAAGCTATGAGTTATTTTTCTGACTTGCTCATGGTAGAATGTGGTTCCAATCTGGATCCGGCAGGTTTCACAAAAGATATTCCCTCTATACTTACAGCCACGGACAATCTTTTTCTATCTGCTTTACCAACCGCCTCAGAGGTTTAACAAGCAGTATATGCATTGGATAGGGAGAGTTCACCCAGCATAGATGGATTCTCAGGAGATTTTTATCAATGTTTTTGGTATCTCATTGAGGCTAATGTTGTTCAAGCAATTACAGATTTTTGGGCAGGGGAGCACATTCCTAAGAAAATTTCAGCTACACAAATTATCCTAATTACAAAAATTCTAATCCAACATCCTTTTCCAACTATAGGCCAATAAGTCTTTGTAATTTTTCATCAAAGATTATTGGCAAAGTCATGTCATCGAGAATCGCTTTGTTGCTTCCAAAGTTTATACGTGTGAATCAAGGAGGATTTGTCAAGGGATCATGGAAAACATTTTTTTGGCTTTTGAATATAAGCAGTCTTTGAATTCAAGGTGTCAGAGGCAAAATCTGATAATGAAACTTGATATGTTTAAGGCATTTGACAAAGTTTCATGGGATTTTTGTTTTCAGGTGTTAATGAAATTTGCTTTTAATGCTCATTTTCTAAACCTTCTGGGGAATTTGTTGTGCTACAATTCTTTCTTGGTGACAATTAATGGGAAAACATGTGTATTCTTTTCCTCGCATAGCGGAGTGAGGCAAGGAGATTCGTTGTCTCCTTTTCTGTTCATTTTGGCTATTCAAGTGATATCCAATCTAAATCAGATGCTTGTGGAATTGGGTATGGGGAATTTTGTCTCAAATAAGAATGGTTATCCAATTTTGCATCTTAGCTTTGCATATGATATAGTCATCTTCACAAGGGGACTATAGCAATCTTTGAGAAATCTTATGGACTTTTTGAATTATTATTCAATGTTGCTCAGGACAACTGGTGAATTTTTATAAGAGTTTATTTGCCAAGTAATTCCTCAATGGCGAGGAAGAAACTGGTGAAGGAAATATCAAATTGTACTCTTAAATCAATGCTTATCATATATATAGGCCGTCCAATTTTTGTTGGAAGGCCTAAGATATCTTATTTTCAGAGCTAATTATTTTCAGAGTTTATTGCTGAAGGTTCACAGTCAAGTAGCCAGCTGGCAGAAGAAGTTCTTGTCTGTCGGAGATCCTGTAATCCTTGTCAGACATATTTTAACTATAGTTGTCACTTATACCTTAGTTGCATGTAATTTGCCAGTACGGATTATAAGGGAAATGGAGAGGAGTTTTGCTAGGTTTTTCTGGGGTTATTCAAATGATAAAGCTAAGAGAAATTGGAGTGATTGGAAGAGAATTTTGCAAACCTTATGTTTAACTACTTATTCTTTGTGGTTGTTTCTTATCGCTTATGGTTATAAGATGTGGTTGAGATTTAGAACAGAGGATTCTTTTTGGGGAACACATGTTAGGAAGAAATACAATTTTCAATTGGGGAAGTAACGGCTTCAGGAGGTACAAGGGAATGGAAAAGACTTAAGGCTATTCATTCAGATGCTAAAGCTCATATATCAATGTTGCGTGGGAAGAGGAATATATGAGTTTGGCAGGAAAACTAGATTTTGTCGGGGAAGTTGGCAGATAGAGTTGCAATTCCGAGTAGTTCACTACAAATCATTGGGATGTGGATAAACTGCAAACTCTATTTCTGAATGATCTACGTATTCCGCAAGAGGTGGAAAGTTTTCCAATTCTACAAGATGATGATGATAAGTTTGTCTGGAAACTGACTTCTTCAGGTAAGTTCACTTTTGCTTCTCGTATTAGTCATATAGAGAATCATGATACTAGAGGGATTGTTGTTAACTATTGGCACAAGTCTTTACATCTTTTATGGATTATTTTTCTTGTGGAAGATGCTCCATGGCTTTCTGCCACTGGATAGTAATCTAAGGAAATTGGAATTTCATTTGCCTTCTTGTTGCCATTGTCTGAAGGAAGTTGAAAACTACTTTCATTTTTTTTTTTTAAAAGAAAAACCATCTAGGGACGGGGGGTTAGGTGGAACCCTACCTGTTTATTGCATTAAAACTGAGAAGGGCTAAAGTACCTTACAAAGAACTATCAAATAAAGCTAGAGTAAGAGCAAATGGAAATATCTATCTAGAACGGGCATATGATAGGCCTTTCTTATGAGATAAAGCTGCCAAATTACTTGGCCTATAATGCTTCTGCTATTGCTAGACTCATCAGAGTAAACAGATGCACAGCGTGCAACCCAAATTTCTTGACAAATGAGCACTGGAAGAAGTGTTGCCGACACTCCTAGACGTCTCCCTTCTTGCCTCCAATTGCATACCATTAGCTCTAGTGATCCTCCAATAATCCCAAGAACAGTATAGAAGTGTGTCCAGATTTCAAAAGCTATAGGACAGTCGCCAAAGAGATGTGAGATGGGTTCAGTTGAACGTCTACGATGGCACCTTGATGCAAGCTGAGCTCCTGTGTCATCAGTTGGAAAAAATTTGTTACTAAACTTCCACATAAATATAGACCATGTTAAAGGAACCTTGGGATAGAAAAAATGTTTAGTTGAGCAATTGCCCAATTCTTCCTCTTCAAGGGCTGAAACGCAATCTGCAATTCTGAAATCCCCACTTGAAGACAGACACCAAACGGGAACTTCCATGCCTTGAACTCTGTCTAAAACTCTATAACTTTCAACCCAACTAGACAGCTCTAGCATCCTTCGCCAAACTGGAGATCCCTTTGAAAATAATGACTCTCTGGGTTGATGTCCATATTTCATTCGTAAGTATCGGACCCATAATGGGCCAGATGTTCAAAATTTCCACCAAAGCTTGCAGTTATGTGCGAAAATGATTCTCTGCAACACCTGAACATCTAGACCCCCACTGTCATACGGTTGAGAAATGTGCTCCCAACTACACCAATGCCTATTGCGGCCATATTCTGAGTCCCCCCAAAAAAATAGAGCAAATCGGCACTCTAGCTCCCACATCACTTGCTACGGAGGATTTGCTACTGCCAATATGTGAGTTGCCATGGCTGAGAGTATGTATTTAATGAGTATTAACCTACCCCTTGGAGATAGGTATTTCCGCTGCCATCCAGTGATCCATGCCTTGAATTTATCAATCAGAGGAGCATAATATGCGGCCTTTGCCCTCCCAGGAAAAACTGGACAGCCAAGGTAGAGCATTGGTAACTTATGTTCAGCACATTGCGTGATGTCCCTTAGCACAACCCCACGTTGCAAAGGAATATGCTTTGACAGGTACATAGAGCTCTTGTGGAAGTTCACCCGTTGGCCCGAACAATCTTGATAGAATTTTAAAAATTTCATTAACGTTCATTGTCCCCATTTCAGCCCTCTCGTAAAGATAACGATATCATCTGCAAAGCTAAGGTGAGAAATTGGGAGGCTGATATGCTCTGTGATAAAGTCCCCAATTTTACCTATATGTAGTAGATTGTTAAGGCCTCATGACAAAACCTCTACTGCCAAGATGAATAGAGTTGGTGACAAGGGATCCCCTTTATGATGGAAAGAAACCGCACAACTTACCATTGACTGTAACAGAAAACTTATTAAAAGGCATACAATTATATATCAAATTCAGAAAATGCTCTCCAAATCCGAATTTCTTCAACACCTCTAAGTGAAAAGACCACTTCACTCTATTGAGTAACTTTAGCATGTCCAACTTTAAAATCATATTACCTCCCATACACTTTTTGTTCAACAAGTGCACCAACTCGGTAGCTAGGAGGACATTTTCAGAAATGTTACGACCCTAAACGAAGCCTCCTTGGTTCGAACAAATTAGATTTGGAAGAATGCTTGCCAGCCGCAAGGAGATAACCTTGCCAATTACCTTGGAAGTGAAGTTGCAAAGGCTGATTGGCCGAAAATCAGTAAAAATCAGATTTGGCTGTTGTCGGATTATTGCACTTTGGGAATATAAAGATCTGAGTAGAAGTGACTTGTTGTGGCATCCTAATCCCTGAACAAAAGTCCCTAACCACTTGCAACATGTCCAGCTGAACCAAATCCCAGAAATTTGTGTAAAAGCTCCCCGGAAAACCATCCACCCCCAAAGCACTTTGCCATTCCAGCCCGAATACTACTGCCTTAACTTCATCCAGATCTGGAAGCTGAGATAGAACCCTGTTCTGAGCTGAGTTGATGACTGAGGGAATGTTGACAGGAAGTATTTGAGACATGCCATATTGCCAAGGAAGTATGGTCTTTCTTTTCAAGATAGAAAGGATTTAAATTTTGTATAGATGACGTGGGTTGGTGATTAAGTCTGGCAAGTGAAATTGTTCCCATACTGGTTTGTAGAGAAATTTGGCTTTCAAGATGTAATTTTGTATTTGAAGGACAAAGAAGCTCCAACACTACTATTATTCGTGAATTGAGTGATTTAAGGATATCTTTTCCAGATTTAGTTAAGAGGGGAATTTCTACATCAATTGCAAGGACCGCTGTTTTGAAGGTCTGTTGGTGGCAGCAAGAATTTCAACAGGATGAAATTTTGAATATTGATGGGGCACCTTGGTGGAATCCAGGAGTTGCTGCTATTATGGGTATTGTAAAACAAGGTTCTAGGATGTTTTCGGGATGTTTTTCCATTTATTTGGGAACTGCTACTAATAAGGAAGCTGAAGTTAAATCTATGTGGGAAGGCTTGAGGTATTGTCTTCGATAGAATTGGTTTGCAGTTACAATTCAAATGGATTCAAAGGTGGTAATTGATATGGTGAAAGGGAATTATGCTACAGCTTGGAATATTCACAGGAAGGTGAGAATAATTCAAAGGTTGATAGCCTTAGGATCTTTCAGATTAATTCATATATATAGGGAAGGTAATCAAGTTGCGGATTGTCCAGCAAACAAAGCTTGTGATAATTTCCATTGTCTTTGTTACAGCTCTTTTATCTCTCTTCCTTTGATTACTCCTGGTCTTAGGAATTTAGATAGATTCAAAGTTTCAACATTTAGAAAGACCAACCATGTAGTTACTCTCTGTAGCTTGGAAAGTGGATTTGTTTCTATTACTCTTTCAAGGTAAGGTACTTTACGTTCCCCCTTATGTTCTCTACATTTTAATACACTAGTAGGGGTTTTTCAAACCCCCCGTCTTCAAAAAAAAAAAAAAAATACAATCATTATGCTCTTCTAAAAACTGGGGATTTTTCATAATCTTCAACAAACCTCTATTGGAGGCACAAAACATAGTCCATATCATCATATAATTCCACCAAATAAAGATAAAACACATCACATCTATGTTCTTATCATGAAAGAATAATTGGTCAACATAAGATGCTTCATCACAAATCTCCAACAAACAATAATTCTCAATAAACTTTGACTTTCTTCCCACATTCACAATGAATTACAAACATGATAGTCAAGGAATTGGAATCAACAATGAGAACTTCTAAATGAAATGGGATAAAATGTTTTTATCATAACTAAATTTGTCCTTGTTTTATCTTTTATCAATCTTACTTTCGTTTCGATTTCCAATAATTTTAGAGTTAAAACGGAATTAATGATTTAAAACATTTTTCAAAAATATAAAATCCGTCCGAGGACTGGGTGTTAGGTACACCTCTACCTGTTTATTGCATTAAAATTGAGAGGGCAGAAATGCCTTACAAAAGAGGATAGAAGTAAAGGTAGAGCAAGAGCAACTGAAAATGACTATCTAGAATGGGCATATGATATGCCTTTCTTGTGTGATAAAGATTCCAGATAATTTTACTAATGATCTTCTTGTTGTTGCTAGTTTCTTCTGAATATGTTGATGCACAGGGTGCAACCCAAACTTCTTGACAAATGTGCACCCGAAGAAGTGTTGCCAACAATCCCAACCATCTCTTTTCCTACCTCCAAATGCTTATGGGCTCCAATAGCCCCAATGATCCTCCAGCAATCCCAAATACAGAATCGAAATGTATCCATATTTTTGAAGCGATTGGACAATTGCCAAACAGATGTGAGGTAGATTCAGTTGAGCACCAACTATGGCACCTTGAAGCAAGCTAAAATCCCAGATTAGCTCTTGTATCATCAGTAGGCGAAAAACTGTTACTGAATTACCACATAAATGTAGACCAAGATAATGGAATTTTGGGATGGAAAAAGTGGTCGGTTGTGAAGCTGTCCAGTTCTTCCCCTTCAAGAGCTGAAACACAATCTGAAATTCTGAAAACACCACTTGAGGACAGACACCAAACGGGAACTTTTGTGCCTTGGATTCTGTCTATAATGATAAAATTTTCTGCCCAGCTCGATGCCTCTCCCTTGCGTCTCCAAACTAGACATCCACCTTTCAATAACATCGCCCCGGGCTGATATCCATATTTCATTCTTAAGTACCAGACCCATAATGAGTCAAATGTTTGAAACTTCCACCAAAGCTCGGAGCTGTGCACGTGGACGATTCTGTGCAGCGCCTGAACTTCCAGACCCCCATTGTCATATCACTGAGAAACTTGCTCCCATCTACACCAATGTCTATTGCTGCCATATTCCAATTCACCCTAGAAAAATTGAGCAAATTGGAGTTCCAACTAACTTTTTACCTGCTATGGAGGATTTGTGACTGCCAATAGGTAAGTTGCCATCGCTGAAAGCACAAATTTGATGAGTATTAATCTACCCCGTGGAGATAGATATCTCCTTTGCCATCCAGTGATGCGAGCTTTGATTTTATCGACAAGAGGCATGTAATATATGGCCTTTACTCTGCCTGGAAAAATTGGACAGCCAAGGTAGATCATTGGTAAGCTTTGTTCTGCACATTTCGTGTCCTTTACCACAGACCGACGTTGCTAAGAAATATGCTTTGACAGGTACATTGAGCTCTAATGGAAGTTCACTTCTTGTCTTGAACAACCTTGATAAAACTCCAAGAATTCAATCAATGTCTGTAGTCCCCGTTTTAGTCCTCTTGTGAAGATTACAATATCATCCGCAAAACTTCAATGAGAAATGGGGAGACTGATATGCTTCGTGATAAAGTCCCCTAGTTCACATTGATGCAAGTGATTTTTGAGGCCTCTTGATAGCACTTTTGCTCCTAGGATAAATAGAGTGGGAGACAATGGATCCAATTGACGAACACCTCTCGAATACAAGAAGAAACCACACAATTTACCATTGATAGTAACTGAAAATTTATAGAACGCCAAAAAATTATGTATCAAGTTCAAAAAATGCTCTCCGAAACCGAATTTCTACAGCACATCTAACAGGAAAGACCACCTTCCTCTGTCAAATGCTTTTAACATATCCAATTTTAAACTCATGTTTCCAACTACACACTTCTTGCTCAAGGAGTACATCAATTCAGAAGCTAGAAGGATATTTTCAGAGATGTTTCTACCCTTCACAAAACCTCCTCGATTTGGACATATCAAATCTAGAAGCAACTTTGCGAGACGTAAAGAAATGACTTTGCAGTTACCTTGGAGGTAAAATTGCAGAGGGTGATAGGACAGAAGTCTGCAAATGTTACTGGGTTGCTTCGCTTTGGAATTAGAATGATTTGTGCTGCTGTAAAATACTAGGGCACTTGAATCCCGAACCTAAAGTCCCAAACTGCCTGCACCATGTCTTGTTGTAACAAGCTCCAAAAAGTTGTGTAAAAGCTACCTGGAAACCCATCGACCCCTGAAGCGCTCTGTCCATCTAGCTCTAACACAACTACTTTGACCTCGTCCAAGCTTGGAAGCTTCGAAAAATCTCTGTTGTTTGGTTTGCACAGACAGTTTGGTTCCTCTGTTAATAGTCCTGAAAAGAACATCACAGCATTCCTTTCTACATCTTGAGAATCCGTAAGCTAACCACCATCCGTAGATTGTATTTTGTGGACCTACAGACAAGCTTTCCTTGTGTGCCAGAACTTCGAAAGGTAAGAAGTGTTACCCTCCCCTCCTTCAACCATTTAACTCTTGACTTTTGTCTACAAAAAATCTCTTGATTCTTTAGAAGAAAAACTGAGTCTGCTGGCACACGATGTAGATTCATTCGGTTCTGTCCCATGCTATCAGCCATGTAAACTTCTTCCGAAGAAGTCACCAAGTTATCAACTCTTGTTACATTCGACTCCACATGCCCAAATGTGTCTCTATTCCAAGCTGCTAGAACACCCTTAAACTGCGCAATTGAATAGCCAGTTTGCACATTCCATCCCCTTCAACGAGTTGCTACCACGAGGATTGAACTATACCACGAAAATCCTTGTGCCTTACCCACATATTTTGGAAACGAAAAGACCTCGGGCCTTGGCTACTAGCCACAGCAGCGGAGACAAGCAAAGGACAATGATCTAAGGGAATGCAAGGCAGATGTTCTAGGGATGTACTATGATATGTATTCTGCAAAATATCATTAACCAATACCCTATCTAACCTTCCCCAAAGAGGTGGAAAAGAATGTTTGTACCAAGTGTAATTTTTACCAACGAAAGGTAAATCCAAAAGACAGCAATGATCCACACAGTCATTAAACTCCCGAACTAGTCGTATTGTTGGAGGAGAACCCAAACTTTCCTCCGAGGAGGGTACCACATTGAAGTCCCCCCCTATCAACCACGACTCAGAGGTATCTGAATGTGCTACCATCTCCCTCCACGATGATCTTTGAGCCATGTAGACACAAGCTGCATAGACAAAGGACATGGCATACCCCATCCAAACCCAAATAATTCTCCACCGAGCAAGATAGCATTTGATTATAGCCATATCTTACCAGTTAAATTAGAGCAGAAATAGGTCATATTTTGTCTAAAAGCATGGGAGGCAATCCGCGAACAATTAAGCATAGGTTCTAAGATGGCTACTAAATGAAGTTTGTGCTCAAAAATATAATGTTTCAATTTGTCCAAAGAAGCGAAATTTCCAATACCTCTAACATTCCATATGAGTAACTTATTCATATTGATGGATTGGAAGAAGCGCTATGCCGAGATTGTTGTCTTGTAACCACGTTCGAGGGAGGGATGTCTTTTTTCCTTTTTGTAGCACTTGCTCCGGCAGCCAAAACCCCACCCGATTCTGGTAAATCAACTATCACCATGATGCCTTCTACATCTGCAGCAAACTCCATATATCTGTCCTTCCAAACATGATTAATTGAGTCTTGATTTACTAGAGGAACTTGGAGCAACGGCCAGTAAGGGACTTGCGCCAATCTACTCTCCTGAAGCTAAAGCTAGCTACCTAATAGAATTAACCTCGACAGCTACATTTATACCACTGCTGGAATAATTCTACAAAGAGTCCTTAATTGAGCTAGGGCTTCCGGCAAGTGTCTATCCGGGTAGATGAGGGGGCGATTGATCTAGTTGAGCGGTAGGCGTCTTGGCTGGATTTCCCTCTACGTGATCAGCCTCGTGCACTAATGGCTGTTTCCCCTATGATTGCTACAATGTTGGATCCATCATTTCCGTAGTTTTGAGCTTCCAGATTTGTGTGGGCTTTTCCTGTTGTTTCTACGGTACTGGTTTTGTTTTGGTGGCTTGATCCTGCAGCTTTAGCTTCAATTCTAGATTTTTCGTGTGACAGTGATCTTCCGGGTGCTCGAATTTTTTGCAGAAAGAACAATATTTCAAAGTATGCTCGTATTTTATCGGCTAGCAAAAATCAGAATCCTCCTGATCTATCCAAATTCTATTCAACGGAAGACGGAGCAAATCCAATTCAATGCATACCCTAGCCATGCTAGGTTTCGAAAGATTAACAGTGGGAATGTTGACTTTCAGGGGCTTTCCAACGATTGATGCAAACGAGTGTAGAATTTCCTTCTTGAAAAAATGAATGGGGAGATTTGGGGAGGAAATCCATGCCGGGATCGTTGATGGCTCTTCTTTCACATGGAATTGTGGCGTCCATTTTACTATTCTCATTGGAATTTCACAGAGCATCCAGATGCCTTTCAACAATAGACGGCAATAGTCTTCCTCATGAGAAACTCGGATCAGAATAACATGAGCATCAATCAGCCCTATTGAACAATCACCCTTAAGACCAATGGTTTGCATAGATTTTCTTATCATGTCGAGGGGTGGCTTCCCATATGAGAACTTGCCAATCAGCCCCAGCCTGACCGGTTTAGCAAGTCTTGCAATCTCAACTTTTGTGAAGAAAAAAACACAGGTTCCCCTTTGAATGTTTGTGCTAATTTCATCGAAGTGGCAGGGGTGGCAATTCCGGCAGCTTGAGGTTTGAAAAGAGATGAGAAAGAGCCTCTTCCCCATGGATAAAGAGCTGGCAGCGCATCAGGATCTGGAGGCGACGCAGCTACCATTGCCTTGCGGTAGAAGTTTAGAGAGAGTGGAAGACTAGAGAGAGAATTTGGGGACAATAACAGCATCAATTGGTATCAGAGCTTAGGTTGGTGAGTGATTTTAACTTTCACCCAAAAGATAGAATTCCATCTTGTGTTAAACATTTTCCATGTCTGATCAAAGTTGCAACAAAAGCAACTAGAGTAGAGAGTCTTCACCCATACCACCTTGGGAGGTTGTGATGTGATTCTTGAATTATGGTTGGAATTTCAACATCCATCTATCCAAACCCAAGGTCACTCATAATCTGAAATTT
>JAOXNR010030451.1:0-22892 GCA_028571225.1 Parsonsia alboflavescens | reverse complement strand
ACACATACCCAGAGACATGCAATTTTCCCCTTACCTGTCTTTGCCGAGAGTGAACCACCTGAAGAAGCCCAAGCTGCTGCGGTGGAGTTGCAGAGGATGAAGAAGTGCTGTGGAGCTTGAGTTTATATTTTTCTTCTGAGTTTCGCGGAGAGGAATGTGCCGGCACTGTCGATTTCTCCTGAGCTGGACTAGCGTGGGTGGGTTTCTTTAAAATGGGAGAGTGGTGGGTTTCTTTAAACTCTACCAACCAGTGCCGATCTCGTCAACAATGTCTTCGGTGAGCTCTGAAATTACCCTGAAGATGGATAGACGGTGCAGAAACGACAGTGCCGGCGAGCTCTAGTTCTCTCCCTAACTCGCCGAAACCCAGCTAATGGAGAGGCAGACAGTGTCGAGATGTTGGAGTGCAGGTGGCGGTGGAGGTGGAGAGTAGAGGAGGAGTGTGGTCGGAGGATTTCAGGTAAGGGGAACTGGAAACAAAGACGGGCGAAATGTGGGGAAGTGAGGTTTGTTTTGGTTTCAGATTTGAAATTTGGAGTGGAGCCCACCTGCAACTCCAAATTTGTTTTGTCTCCGTCGTCCGTCTCATTTTTAACGTCCGCGCTCGGTAGTGTGTGTAGTGACGCACACTCCATCAACTCTCTCTCTCTCTCTCTATATATATATATATATATATATATAATGAGTTTGAGTATGATGGAAACAAAAATATTAAGAGACTAAATAGAGAATTTTTTAATATTTAATTAGTTGTAAGATTAAATATATTTGAACTTAGATAAGATTGAAAGGATTGAAGACCCAAAGTTTTAGGTCAGAAACCCAGACGAAGGCATGAATTAAACGTGCAAAGTAAATAATAAAATTAATATTTACTCCATTTTTTGACAAAATAAAATTCCAATATTTTCCCTATTAAAAATTATTTCTTCATTTTGGGGAAAACTATCTTCTTCTCCTATTAAGAACCTTCTTTATGAGTGACTCCCTTCCTGGAAATGGACTTCAAAATTTCACATCATCCTCAATATCAAACCTTTCATTTTCCTCCACTCTATTGTTACTTAAAATACCAAAACTGCCCTTGTCATTGTCCAATGAACCTTTTCTCTTCATCTTCAATCTCTCCCTCCTTTCCCTTCTCCTCCCATCATCATCATCACCGCCAACAATTTCCCTCTCCGCATTTTTATCCAGATTTTCATCTAATTTGGGCTTCACTTTACCCATTACATCCTTATTGGGCGTGGGCTTGGAAGACAAAAGCCTCGGGATTCGGGCTCCATTGGACGTTCCAAGAAGCCCAAAATCAATCTTGGCCCAGCCCAACTGATCCTCATTATCCCAACCAAATCTCTCGCTGATATCAAGCAATTCAGAGACGGCATCTTCTTGAATCCTTGACGTCGAGCTCATAATGTCGCTGTTTAGTATTCTCTGTGCAGATTCCCATTCGATCCGATCTTTGTAAACTGGATCTTGAAGAACTTCATCGGCAAGCTTTGCCCATTCCAAGAAGTCTCGCGTTCTCAAATTCTTGGATACCCATTTGAGGTACGTCGAGGGCAGCGTTCCTAGCATCTTTCCTTTGTATTTGCCGAAGTCTATGGCTCTGTCCCGAGCCGGGATTGCCGCTACAGGCCTTAGAATGGGGTGTTTGGGATTGGGAGTGGTTCTGTAGAGGCATATTAGGGTTGATTGCGAAGGGTATGGGATTGAATTGATTTGGAGAGACAGGAAGTTCATGGCAGGGTGAGGACGGCGGAGGAGAAGTGGCGTAATGAGGTTCTTGAATTCTTATGTGGCGGATTCTGAGATTTTGCCTGTATTGCTTTCTTTTGAAAAGGGGTCGGGATATCCTATTAATGTTAGAGAAATTTGACATGTGACTTTAAGATTGAGTTTCCTTAGTAATAAGTGAAGGAGTTGTTTCATATTTCACAATTTAACAAATTTTTTTTTTTTTTTTTTTTGCCATTGAAAATTTTTATCATTCTATAGGAATTCTTAAAAAAAAAATCATCAAATTTTTATAGTCAATGGAGATTTGCCCAAATTATGAAGGTATTATCGTCAATGCACTATTCATCTGGTAAAAAAATTATCTTTTAATACCCAGAAGATCCAAATTCGTTTATTCCAAATTCAGCTCCCTTAAGCATTTTTGAAGGTGCAAAGTTGATGCCCAATAAAGTTTGCTACCAACACTACTAATCTTTTCAGTAACACAAATGTGAAGTGCCACATTCATGAATCAGAAGTAGGGAAACCTACTCCCGCTGCCAAGGTTCAAAAGAAAGATCCTTTCGATGGGTCTTCACGTGCAGGGGCTTCTAATAGTGTTTCTAATCCTCTTCAACTGTGAAATCCTGACGCAAAAAACCATCAAGTGACGATGGAGGAACCACCACTAACGGTGGTGGTGGTGGTGATGGTGATAGTGATGGCAATGTTGTTAGGGGAATAATTTGAGGGGTATTTTCTGCTGCTTGTTTTTGTTCTTCTTAATTTGCTTTCGGTATTTTATTCCCCTACAAAAGGATAAATGATACGGGATAATCAAAATGGGCTTATAAAAAAGTGACTTATGGATAACAAATTTCTTGAGTCAAAGATTAAATCAAAAGCTCAATTAAAAAAAAAGGAATCAATTTTGATAAGAGAGGACAAGTTGCGATAATCAAACTCGCCCCTCTACCATGAAGAATAAAAAATCATAAAAAGGGAATAGTCAATTAAAAGAAGCTATTTGAGACAGCATTAAGTGGAAATTAAATGGTAAATGTCTCGAACAGAGATTGGGAATGACAATCACAAAAATTACCTTCAAACCTATATCTAAAAGATAGGAGGGCTCTGATGTAATGACGTAACTCCACTATTAACCGCTCTGCATGCAAAGGTTCTTGAATAAGGAAAAGGATATATACAAAATTGAGTAGGGAGAACCGAAGGAGGTATGCCTATTTTTCCATAACTAGAAAAAACTATCTATAAAGAAAAAGAAAGCTTTCTCTTCTAGAGAGAGAGATTTTTACATATACAGTTTTACTAACAAAATCATCGGAATTATTATAGGAGAGATTCTCATTGTCTTTCTATGAAAATTTATTTCAGGAAACTTAGGAATATCTCGACAAGAGGAACTTTCCAATTGCCCCGATCTGGATTCCATCCCATATCTATCCACTTCATATTTTTGGCGAGATCAATCTGGTTCCGTTACCGGGAAAGATCTGAGATTTTTGGACACCCTTCATCTCCAAAAGATCTATTCTTCATGGTGTTCTAGTCCATCTTTAAAATTTTTGTTCTTTCTGAGTCTTTTCTGTTCCTCTTCAGTATTTAGTTCTTTGAAGTGTTCCTTATACATCTTCGAGAAGTTAATTCCTATGTCCATACACGGTTTCAAGTTTCTCAAGTTCTTTGAGTTCTTGCTTTTAGATAATTCAATTTTTCTCTCTCCACCTTCATATTCCATATTCCCTTATAGCACTATGGACAGATCTGGGTGAGGTAAAGATATTGTTATGAGGGACGCCATAAGAACTCCGGTTAAACATCGTTCAAGGTCGAAAGGAGCTGGTTAAACAGGTCTCAATAGTAATGACATCAACGTAAATAAAGTGATATCCGAAAGTGATTCTAGAATCCAGCAACTTGAACAACAGTTGCAAATGGAGCAAGATAAGAATCACATATTGGGAGAATGAACCATCTTTCACCAAAGAATAGCCCTTATCGGTCGCACTATGCCACCTACCATTCCAATTTTGGGGGCTTCAATACGTCTTTCAAGAGATGAGCTCACCAAGGAGACCTATTCAATGTTAAACAAGGTTTTGGCGAAAATTTTGAGGCTTACATTGAAAAATTCAAGCTGGTCTATGATGAAATCAACCCGCAGATATGATGGAGATGACACTCCAAGGATGCCTACCAGACTAACTACAAGATCAAGGGCTGCTAAAAAAAAGGCACGCAACGATGGAATTTGTGCAAGGAAGGGAAGACTCATTTGATTTTGAAGCTATCTTTCAAGACCATTCAAAAGTTGATGAAGAGCTATCAAAGAAGGAATTCAATTTATGGATGATTCAAGGCTTTGAAGGTGAAGTTGGGAAGTGTTTAAATGAAGAACAAGCCCTTGGGAGCCTTGAACTTGATGTTAGTAGGCTTAGAAATGAATTGGTGTTTTGGAAACAAGTTTGGAGCAGAGAAGGCTCAAGGTCGCACTGGATGGCGAGGATAGAGTACCATCCAACACTCCACAGTGCCAAGCTGGCACCGGATTAGATGCATAGGAAAGCTATTGGAAATTCCAATAGAAATCCAGCTATGCCATCCGGTCCCCTCTCATTTTCAGCCGGCACTGGATGCCCATAGTCCATATTCATCGAATGCAATCCAAATGCGATGTTTTCAAGCTTTTTCTTGACTTTTTCTTGTTTCCTTTGGTCATTTGACTTGTTTATTATGGACTCTAATGTCCTATGACTATTAAAGCTTCTTATCCTCAAAACTATAGATAGCCCTCAATATGTATTTGAAAGACAACAACTATCTACCAACATCAATTTTAAAGAGTGTCTTTTTTTCTAAGATCAAACATGATCTTTGAAAGGGTTTTCTTATGAACTCTTCTAGGGTTCTTGAGAGACTACAAAAGGGGCTTTAAATTACTTGACTTAGGTATTGAATTAGTCTTCCAAATCATTTAGGTTGGTTAGTTGTTAGGATTATCAAGTCTATCAATCTAAATACTAAGCTTGAACCATTGATGAATCTTGGGAATTTGTAACTTCTATGTGATGGATCAAGGCTGGGCTAAGATAATGAGAAACATCAACTTGTGATGACATCATATTTTGGTATTAAGAGTTTAGGTTCTCATCAGGAGGCTTGCCTATCTATACTTGCTTTCTCATTTAAGTGTTAAGATCATGTTTTCTTCTTTGAAATCCCATGATTTTATGTTGATTTATGTTTGTTCTTTTACATTTATCATTGTTATTCTCTTGTGATCTCTTTGTGCTTGTGTAGATTGTTCCTAAGGCTAAAAACAAAGGCCAATTCAATTGCGTTTGGTGATTTCTACTCTTTCTCATCCCTATAAAAGAAAATTTCAAAAAAATAAAAAGAAAAAGATCAAGGACCCTAAAAAATAGAGCATTCGAAAATTTCTGCAAAAAAAGTTCAAAAAAAGTGCCAAAAATCATTTGGTTTGTTGAATTCAAGTTGATATCTCTTTTGTTTTTGAGTTATTGATGAGTAGAGATTCATTTGATGATAAATTGAGATTGAATTGCTCACTGTTTATGCCAATTTGAGATCGAAGGCTTGAGTTATTAATATTTATATGCAAGTTTGAGATCACAAACTTTGACCTCTAGGTATTTGACATTATGCCTATCCATAAATTTTCTTGAATTCCAAGTGTTTGATCAAATGTTTTGTGATTGATTGACTTATTCTTTGGAACTCTTCATCTCTTTGGCTCTTAATTATTAATCACAATTGACTACTTGATTGAATTGTGTGGACTTTAGACATACTTTTGTTGAGTAGTTACAATTGCCCTATTGAATTGATTAAGAGCTTCAAGAAGTGTTCAAGAGAGGTAAAAGGTGAAAGATGGGTGAGATCAATTGAGCGAGGAAAAGCCATATTTGAGTGCAAACACGAGTGAAATTGAGGATATATCTATATTTTCTTGTTTTTGTGTTCTTGAATTATGGGTAAAACATGACTAACGAAGCATCACCATTATCTCAAGCTTGGATATATTCTTGTTTTTGTGTTCTTAAATTATGGGTAAAACATGACTAATGGAGCATCACCATTATCCATTAAGGGTGATATTAATGGTTGCTTGGATTCTATCATGGAGAAGATGAATGAAATGACTATTAGTCTCTCACAAGATCACATTGGATGGATGAAATGGATGGAAAATCAATTCATTGGCCACACCTACACCTATTCCCATGACGAATCAAGCAGCTCAAAGGGGAAGGGGAAGGGGTGCCCATAGAGGAGAGCCAAGAAGGAGGATCATCCAAGAGCAATATGTTGATGAAGAAAGTGTGAATGATGGGTACTATGAAGATGACTATGAGGATGAAAGAGATAGGACATTGATAGAAACTTGGGAAGCAACGAGCTAACAATGCCATTCGGAGTTGGCCTACTCCAAAATCAGTCTCGGGCGTTATAGCTTCCGGAGTCTACTTTCAACTAGAGGTTCATTGCTCGTTTTAGCACTATCATGGCGCCCCTCACCAAGTGCATGAAGGCGGGTAGTTTTTTGTGGATTGTTTCAGCCCAAAGGGCCTTTGATGTGATTGAACAACAGCTTTGCAGTACACTTATTCTAGCCCTACCCGACTTCAACAAGGTGTTTGAGGTTGAATGTAACGCTAGCAAAGTTGGGATTGTTGCAGGACAAACAACCCATACACTATTTCAGCGAGAAGCTAACTGATGCAAAGAAGAATTACTAGACCTATGATAAGCGATTTTATGCCATTGTAAAGGCTTTGGCGCATTGGAGTCAATAATTGAGGCCACTACAGTTTGTGCTACATTCGGATCATATGGCTTTGAAGTTCCTCAATGGACAGCACACTATGAACTCGTGACATGCTAAGTGGGTTGAGTTCTTATAATCCTTCACCTTTGTATCATAGTACATACTGAGAAAATCCAATGTAGTGGCAAATGTCGAGAAGGTACCTGATTCTCTCTATTCCTGATGCTTGGGTTTTAGGTTTTGAATTAATGAAGGATTGTTATGATACTGAGAGATATCTAGTATCACAGCTGACTATAAAACAGGAGCTAGTGGAGATTTTGTGTTGCATGTTGGCTTCCTTGTTAAAGGGAATCAATTTTGTGTCCCTAAAGGTCGTTTCCGCGAGTTGCTCATAAGGGAGGTACACAGCGGCGGACTTGTTGGTCATTTTGGCATCCACAAGACAGTGGAGATGTTGAAAGACACTTCTATTGGCCAAGGATGCAATCGGATGTGCAGGCCTTGATCTCCCGTTGTGGCACTTGTCAGCGTGTCAAAAGTCATTTCCGTCCTGTGAAGTATACTTCTCTACCCGTGCTTTTACAACCTTGGGAAGATGTAAGTATGGATTTTATTGTTGCATTGCCTAGAACAACAAGGGGATTTGATTCTATTATGGTAGTTGTTGATCGGTTTTCCAAGATGTCTCATTTTATTCCGTGTCATTAAACTGATAATACTAGTCATGTTGCTGATTTGTATTTTTAGAGATATTGTGTGTATTCATGGCTTGCCCAGGACTATTGTATCGGCTAGGCATTCCAAGTTCCTTAGTCATTTCTGGAGGACTTTGTGGGGAAAACTTGGTACTAAGCTTTTGTTTAGCAGTTCACATCACCCGCAAACCAATGGACAGACCGAGGTCACCAACCACACCTTGGGCACCATTTTGCTGACCTTGATCAGCAAGAACTTGAAGGATTGGGATTTGAAGCTGCCACATGCCGAGTTTGCTTGTAACAAGTCTCCTAGTGCCACCACCACTCAGACGCCTTTTGAGGTAGTGTATGGTTTGAATAGTTTGACTCCTTTGGATTTGACTTCTTTGCCCATGGATATATTGGTGAGTAAAGATGCTGATGAGATGGGCAAGTTTATGAGGAAACTGCATAGTGATGTCCGACAACAAATTGAGAAGGCTAACGAGGCTTACAAGGTTGAGGCCAATAAGCATCGCAATCCTATTGTCTGTCAACCCAGAGAATTAGTATGAGTTCACATGCGGAAGGAGATATTTCCATTCAAACGGAAGAGCAAGTTGGAGCCACGATTAGAGGGTCCATTTTAGATACCTGGTTACATTGGTGAGAATGCTTACTGTATTGATATACCTATTAAGTTTGGAGGAGTTTCGGCTACTTTCAACGTGGGTGACTTGTTGCCCTTCATGGAGGATGTCGATTTTGATGATTTAAGGGCATACTCTTCTCAACCTAGGGAGAATGATACGGGAGTATCCGGCCCACCTTCAGTACATACACAGTCCAAGTCCACGGTGTTGGAAGATGCCACCAAGAAGCCCAATGTGGGGCTGTTTAATGATCAAGATATAATTAGGCCCAATTTAATTTGCTTCATTTGTTGGTCAAAGTTTAATTGCTCAATGTTGACCAATAATTATAAATAGGACTTTAGGGTTTATTTGAGGCCTAGGATAGAATTGAGAGTTTATTTTGTTCTTCTAGTTTTCAGCCGGCTTAGAGTGTCCACAGATGGCTCATTAGTAATTCTTCCGTTAGTGTTCATCGACTTACTATTTTTACTGCTTCCATTGTTACTATTCAATGTATTTCACTATTCCATTGTTACTGCTATTCATTCGAATTGAAAGTGTGTTTTCAAGATCTTATTATTAGTCTTTAAGTTTTCTATTCTATTGCTTTGTCTTTGCCGTTTTCACCAAAAGGAACCAAAATATCTCCCTAGTCATCCTATATTCTAATTAAACTCACTCTTTTGGATAATATCGCATTAAAAAGGAGATAGTAATAAAATAATTTTAAAGGCAAGTCTTAATTGTCTAGTCAGAAGTTTATTTTGAAATGTTTGATTTTTACATTAGTTTTTAAAACTTCAACAACCAAATACAGTTTCGCCAAAAAGTATTCAGAACTTCTACCTTGAAGTGGCTAACCAAACACAAGCCTTTACAAATTGACCCTAAAATTGAATGTCCCAGTGAGAATGACCATCGAATTTCCCATAGTGAGAATATCAGTCAAATTGTGCAACCCAAACATTTTTCTTCAACTTGTTTAGAATTAAATGTCTAATTTTATAAATTTTATTAAAAAAATATTAAAATAAATTTAGTCAAACTTTTTCTTAAAAATACAAACAAATCAAAATGAAACATTCAATTCAAAGGAAGGGAAGGGAGTAAGTAAATAATTTTATTGAAAAACCTTCATATTTTTTTTTTCATAAGATACTCATTGCATGATTTCCATCCCCTAAAGACGAAATAAAATAAGATGCAAAAGGAAAGTAAAAGGTGGTTTTTACAAGAAGATTTCTGAGACTTATAAATTGACCACATTTGCAGATACATCGTCATAGGAATCTACAATCTTGAGAGCATAGACAAGATCTCCCTCCTTTACTGTCTTTCCCTTCAATTCAGTAAGTGAATCTTTGCACACAAATGAATTCCCAAAGTACACCTGAAGAAGAAAATATATCAAAGATAGTCGAAATATTTTATTTTGAGAGGATAAGCAACATGAATGAGAAAAGATAAAGAAATTCAAGCTCCTTAATTAATTTACCCTCCCCCTAGGTTTGTGTTTTGGCAACAATTCTTTGTCCGAGCGAAATGTCTTGAGAGTTTCAATGGGCTCTTCCCCTGCTGGTGCTCCCGTTTCTGAATCAACTTTTGTTACCTGAAAAATTCAATAATTATGACAAGAAATCGAACCCCAAGAATTAAGACCTAAGGGAGCTTAGGACCGGAATCATATGAATTTGATAACAGAATTTCTAATCATGATCCATGAATCAAAAAGGATTTAGAGGACTCCGGTGGTAAGATTTGGGCAGGCTAGGCAGAGAGACTTTTAACATTTCTTGAACCAAATTGACATAAAAGCTTCTATAAGTTTACCTTGCAGCGGTAGCACAGCTCAGTAGCACGGAATATCAAGCCGTTTATTGCAATCTCCTTCCAAAAATCCTCAGAAAATGGGTCACAACCTTCAACGATGATACTAGGATATGCGAACATTGTGACACGTTAGGGATTGACAAAGACCTCAAATAAATTGTGGTTTAGAAAATTGAAAAAAGCTTGGAATCCAATGTTCGAGCAAGAAAAGAAAAAACAAAAAAGGAAGATGGTATAATCATAAGTTTTGATACTTGGGTCTAAAACGGCTCATTGGTATGGGTTTCTCAAGACGACCATTTAATGCATCCAGTGACCCCTGCAAGATATACAACGGGAAATTACTTAATCTTTCTCGGAAGGCAAATATTATAGTTCATCCCATTCAAACTTCACTCACCTGAGATGTCAAGAGGAAAGGGTACACTTGGTTGAATTTAACTTTATATTCCTTTAAATGATCAGGTATGACTGGCCTGGTCTGTGATGCTGCATCGACAGATAATAACCGGTCATCGTTATTTCCCTTGCATATATGATATCTCAGTTATTGTTTGAAAGCAGAACTTTAAGAGATAAACACCCAAAATTTATAAAAGGCCTTGCAAAGCAATTGTCTTGCTAAACTTGATGTGTGACTTGACATATGTATTAGATCAGCATAATTGTGTATAATTAGTCCAAGAATACAAAGTTTAAGAAAAAGAAATTCAGTTGATTCTTGTTTTGAATAGTTCAAATCTTTATTATTAGTCCAAGAAACCTAGGATCGACTAACTGAAGTTGGTGGGTTTTTCTTCTAACAGCAGACTTTGTATCAGATCAACTAGACATGATTGGGAATTTCACATTTATGAAAACCTGGCTAAACAAGTCAGTCATTTCCAAAGGTCAATGATATGGCAACTTGAAAGATGAAATTTTCCTCAGAATATAACTTATTGACAGCATATCTTCTAGATCAGCCTATAGCAGAAGAAGAAAGACTTCTGCTACTAATTCAACATTGCATACAAGAAACCCACCAAATAATTCGGTTAGAGTACAGACGAAAGGCCATCAAAGTAATTAGAGGCAAGAAACAAAGTTGTAACATAGGAATAAAAAAAGAAAGGAAAAGAGAGACGATATAATTTAGTTCCAAAGACTCTCATAGGAAGTTCTGCTATAAAATTTGAGTCTGGTTGGATTTTGAAGTGCAAAACTTTTGCAGAAATGGAGTTATACCTTCATTAAAACGGACTAGCCGACTTGGTTTGTCAAGATACTTGGAGAACCAGTCTGATGCTTCATTTCCCTCATCCAAGGCAGAGCCACACCATTCCCAGAGTGAGACACCATCTGTTGACAGAGATGGTTCTGCAAGAGGTATCTTCAAGACATCCATACCAGGGGCCCTTATACCTGTTTGCCAATGTAAAGTATGCACTATATATCACATATAAGCCATTAAACATACTCTGAAATGTCTAATACCGAAGGCATAGAAAAGTATCGTCATCACTTTCTTTTGCATTTTTGTAAAGTTCAAGAGGAATGGCGCTGCTGGACTTGTTGCTAGCTAGCCAATTCTTGATCATTTTACACCATGAAGGTCTAACTCAAACAGCCCCATTTACTTGGATCAGGGACATCATGATTGAAAGCAAAAGCTCAGCACAACCACAAGTTTGATTTCAGTATTTTAATCCAAAGCATTAAGGAACCTAGAGCAGTTTCAATTGATTTTATTTAAAAGAAAGACAAGAAGGAAAAGAAAAGAAAAGAGGTCCTATATATGATCCGGTCGCTTCTATCAATCATGTAACGAAGATCAAACAAGTTTCAGGACAGAATAATAGTATCATAGTGAGAGGAGAAAGACATATTGGATTAGTATAGAAACCAAGAATGGGGAAGTGAAATCTATTACACTATAAGTAACACATATTGGAAGGATGGAGTGTTGACTAAGAATACTTGAAATAACATATTATTAAAAGAACTCACGTAATTGAGTAGCACATAATATATTATTATATATACAAAAATGTTATAATGTACACCAATAATCATGTGCACATGTTAATTAGTATGCAAAATGTTGACACACTTAACATGGCCGTCAACTGTTAGTACAGAGTGCCTTGTGTGCACTCTTTGTGTGGAGTCAACTTTTGCACTTAGCAACGGATGGTTTAATCAATCCCTACCCTAATATTAGTACCAAAAGTGACCTTAATACATGCATAGTTGTGAAACTAAATCTAGGCATGCAAATGAAACCAACACACACACACACACACACACACACACATATATATATATATATATTTAGGGCAAAGTTCTAACAACAAAAGAAGAATTTGAATCAAAGCAAGATTTAAGATAATCAATCAATACCAAGTGGGGCTTGCCCTAGTGGTAAACCCGTTGATATCCACTGATATTTCGATACCTGCTGATAGCAAGGGAGAGTGCTCCCTCCACCCGTCCCCTCCCAATCCCCCCACCACAAAAAAAAAAAAAAAAGGGATAATCAATCGATCATGCATTTACCTAAAAAGGTATTCTTATTAGGCTTCCAATCATCTGAGAATGCTTCGGTTGGCAATTCCACACTAACCCTGGAAAGTTTTGGCTCAAGTCTTTGCGTACATGCTCTGCCTTTGGCATTCACAACCATCCACAATCTATCCCATTTAAATCCTGCACAAACCCATCACCAGTACTAATTAAGCTACACATTTCTATATATACTATTCCATAAACTAAGAGAAAAACAAACACAGACTAAAAGAGAAGCATTAGGCAAAATCTAATTTCCATAAGTCCCGATCGATTAAAGAGACACACACATACACAAATAGACCAGTAATTTCATCTTAAGATATTGTTCTCTTTTTTTTTTTGCCCCCAAATACCCAAACCCATTTAATTGGTTTCTTCGAGAAATTAATACATATTGCAGTGATAAATCAAAGAGATGATGAACCTTTATAAATTCATCAAACAGATACAGATTCATGTCTAAGTAAATTAATGTTCTTTCTTCAGAAGCATGCAAACATAATGTAACAAAATTAAACTTGGAAATTAAATTTACCAGCGGGAGTGAGGGAGGCCTCGCGAACAGAGATCCCACGGCAAGACTTGATAGGATAGATAAACAAAGAAACAACCTTCGCCACATGAGATAATTGAGAGGAGTTCTCCATTTTGATTATTTCTTTCTCTACCGTACCTCTGATCGATGATCAGTACCACTGACAGGATATATAGAGAGTGAGAAAGTAAGAAATACTCTACTTTTAATCCCTGGGCAGTGCTAATTCCGTTCGCGGCCGCTGCTTCCACCATCCGCCACCATGTTTTGCATGCGTTTCTCATGTCAGTTACTCATCACGAGGTGGGCCAGTAAAAGTTTTGCAAGTGTCCCCTCCTCTCTGTCAGCTGCCGACTTAATAAATTTCAGGATTTTGATTTTGCCCATTTAGGATCCCGATTTCAGGAATCAGGCCAGTGAAAAGCGTTGGAACGTTGGAGAAAGCAGGTAACGCCTTTTATTTGTTCTCGGGTTGCCAAAGGAAAGCATCGCATCAATCATTAATTCTGGATAAAGCTGTCAAAAAGGGTCAGCCCAGCCCAACCCAGCCCAATCCCTGTTAAGCCCTAGAAGAATAGGGTCGGGTTGGGCCTAAGCCCTGTTTTGAAAGGTCTATATTATTGAGGTCCAGTCCAACCCTCACAAGTCTAAGGGCCGGCCCTAGGGCCCCCATCAATTAGCTCAAGGCATTTTAGACAAGGACTAAAGAGTGAAGACAAAACCGAAGTAGTATACATCTAAAGTACTAGTCTAAAACATAGATGTTCCTATTCAAGAAGATAAATCAAAAGTACTAGTTTAGAATCTAGATGTTCCTAAGTTAAAAACTAAGACATTATATAAAATCATTCCACATATGGCAAGAAGCAGTATACATCTGAAGGAGCAGAACAGATGCACTCAGATATCCCCTCACTGCCTTTTTGAATTGCACCAAGAAAAACAAAAAAGCAATTTAACAAATCTATGTTATTATGCTTTCTAGTTAGTAAAGCACTCTTCATTAATTTGGATTGTCATAGATATTTCCTAAACCAATAGCCCACGAAGTGCAGATCTCCTTGTTCATGTCAAGACTCAAACTTCTGAGAATCTAGTTATACATAACTTCTAAAAGTTGATAGCAAGCATACCTGATTTTTTTTGTTGGGGTACTTTTCAAAAGGGCTTTCTGAGCTGCTGAACTAAATAAAGAAGAAAAAGAATAAAGGAGATGCTGCTGCTGCCGGCAACTGAGGTGAGGTGAGCCGCTGAAGAATGAAGATGAGAACTTCGACGAGAGAAGAGCTGAAGAAAAGTGAAGCTGAAGAAGAATTTGGAAATGGAAGATCGAAGAAGATGGGAAGAATTGGTAAAATAAAATTATTAACTTTACTTATTATTGAAATAATAAAAAATTAATAATTAAAAAAAATTAAAAAGCCCTCGGGGCCAGCCCAGTCCTAAATTTAAAAGGCTCACCCAACCCGGTCCTATTTCTGAAGGGCCTTAAAATATTCAGCCCAGCCCAGCCCTTTTATGATAGGGCCAGGGCCTGGCCCATGGGCCCCAACCTTTTTTGACACCTCTAATTCTGGATTTATTATTTCATGGCCCAGTTAGTTGCAAGTCGCTCGCCGAACTGGTCCAGCTAGACAAGCGCAAGTTTCGAATATGAATATTCCTTTTTTTTATTTTAAATTGTCACAATATGGATACTATATTTTGAATTAAATATTTTTTTTAATTTTAAGTTATTTGAATATGAATGTCTCATTTTCTAATTAAAATTTTTTTAAATGAAATTAAGGGTATCATCGAGTGGTTTAGAAGTTAAACTGTATAGCATAGTACGTGAATTTGACTCGATCTTCCTACATATTTTAATCTTAGTGAGTTGTGGTAATGATAATCCAAGGGAATGCTTAACAGACATGATTAAATCTCAAAAACTTTACCTATATTAATCAAAAGGGTGTGAAGAACAAAAGAAGCATCATCATATTCATGATCATCAATATTCAAGAGTAGAATTATTATATTACTTTCAAAACTAAACAGACAATACAGTTTCTCAAAAGACAACGAATATTTATATATTTATATTTATATATATACATTTGCAAAGAGAAGTACTCGAAAGAAGAATATGTCTAATTCCTTCGTGAAAATTAAAAGATTTAATTAATTCCCTGGACTAAGATGGATTAAGGAGCTTGCCCCAAAGTTCAGCTATATATACCTCTTTTGCGGTCCTTTCAGCGCATGCAAATTAGGTTCAGGCCCGTGATCGATCCCAAATTCGTACCATAGAGGAACTTATAAGTCTTCGTTCTATCCCTTCTTACCTGCGAGAGAGTAACGGGGAGGAGGATTTTTTTTTTCTTTTTTCTTTTTAAATAAATGCCTCAAAAAAAAGAAAAGAATAATAAGCGCTGCAGAGATGGTCTCAAATTAAGAGGAAACACAAGTGCAAGATTCCGCGCGGATAAGGTTCGTATTTGTTGCCATAAATATATCCATGTCATGTATCCGAATGATACTCAGCCACCCACTTATATTATATATATCCACTTCTGAAATCTTCCATCCACACAGAGCCCGACCTTGTCAATTTAGTACTCCCTCAGTTGAATACATTTTGATTTGTCTGAAATTGAATATCTTATTTTTTATATTAGTAAAAATTTTATTAGGAAAAAAGCTGTTACGACCTAAAAAAAAAAAAACCTTTTTTATTTTTATGTTCTTTTAAAAAAATGATCACAGATAGGGTCAAGTAAGTTATAAAATATATATATATATATATACACTTTATATACATGATATAGAGTATAAATTTAAATGAATTAATAAACTAACATAAATTATAATGATGGATGCAGAAAAGAATATATATATTTATTCTTGTTAATTTTTTTTATAAGAAATTAGGATATAAACCCGTACGATACGCGAAGAAGTTATTAGTAATCTTGATTATAAAGTACAATACAATAAAAATAAAAATATAATTGAGAAAAGTTGTTCAACGTGTTACCCATTGCTCGTCCAAATTAATATCCATTTAAAATAAAAAATCAAAACATAATCTTTTTTTAAAAAAATTGTATTATTAATAATTATTTTTTTCAAAAATAATATATTTTGTATTTATATACATTATCTTTTAGATTAGTTTAAATAATTAATTTCATATTAGTTAATTCAATTTTTAATTTCATTATAATTTATTATTGATATTGATAACTTATATTGTATGTAATTATTTGTTTTATTTCACTATTTACTCAAATAAGTTGAATGAATTTTTTATTTTTTAAAAATAAATAAATAAATATTGCATTAAAAATATCATAGTAATTTTATTTTATAAAGAATTTGTTAAGAATACAAAGACTTATATTTATTGATTAATAAATATTTAACTATTTTATTCACTAAAAAATTAATGGAATTTATTCAATATTTATTTTGTTTATTTGATGGGAGAAATGGGCATGATCAAGATCAAGTCAACGTACACAGGCATGACTCAGACAAAAGTTAAGCTAAATGGATTTGAGGCCCCAACCTCGATACCTGAAAGTCAGCCTTACGAAGTCAATGGGGAAAGGTGGGCAGCAACCTGCTACCACCGACCTCAGAGGTCATCGACCACATAAGTCACTGACCCCTGAGGTCATCGACCTCCTAAATGAGCTCGAGAAATTTCTTACCAAACCACGACCTTTCGACTTGATAAGCTCCAATCCGTCCCATGCATTTTCCATGTCGCGACAGACTGTGTGCGACTCCTAACACCTCCAATAAGCCTACGATCACTCGACGCGACCCAGAAGAGGTGATCGAGACCTTCGACAACCAAGGGTAGGTTGGGTAATGGGTCTGAAGGTCGGTTGTCGAGCTCGTAGCTCTCGACAAAGACATAAATAGCAAGATATTTCAACCAAGGGACACTCCATGATTCTGGGAGCAATTGGCCAGATTCAATAAGATTTCATAATTATCTTAATTAGCAACTGTCGCTTAATAAAAGAGCCCTAATCGAAGAGGTAACTGACTTCATTTTTTATATAATAAAATTATAATCATTCTAAGGACATTGACGGTCCTTTTGGAGTTAATTACACAAGATTGCTCTTACTGAAACATTGGAGCTTTTCCTCTGGAGACATCTTACTCCAGTGACCCGTTTCTTTTCTTCTCAGGGAGCTGACATTTACGTCATCACGGTTTCAGAGTGACCCGAAGGCTACTCTTGAGTTGCATCACTATTATTATCCTTTTATTTTGTAAACAATTTCATGAACATATGAAAAATCTTTTTATGAAAATCAGTTGTGATTTATCATTGGAAATATAATAATATTATTAAAGTTTTGCTACCAATTAATTGTTGTCTTTTTTAAGTAAAAAAATTAGTGTAAAAAAAAAAAATCGATTGTAGTAAATTTTGAAAAATTAAATTATTAAACTTATTTTCATTTCAATTTTTTTTAAAACAGGTAAATGTGTTAAATTTTTATTATAATTCATCTTTCGTTTGGTCATATTAGGAATTAAACTAATATTTTTTTCCATACATACAAATCTCATCTTAGAATGACATATATAAATTATTGAATTATTTTTCAAATATACAAATATTTTGAAGTTAAATTAAACAAAGTAATTCCTTTGATGCTAAATTCTTAATTTCCAATAAAAATATTTTAAAATACAATTTGACATAAATCAACTAACACGTAACAATATAATTCTTTTTCTACACATGAATACTTTAGAATTAAATTAATTTTTTTTATACTAATCTTATTATGTTAATATTAATAAAATTTTCTAGTTTCAATCCCTTTGAATAGATTTTTTTTCTCGTATATGAACAATTCATAAACTATATTATTAAACACTTTTCATTTAAAGACCGTTTTAAAATTAGATTTGTAAATATTTTTTAATTAATTCTTTTTGAAATAAATTTCTCATAATTTTAACCTAATGAATTAATTAATTAATCATTATACCTTATAATCGGCATTGTACCAATCTCCAATGACAACATCATATTCATATTCATGTTTATGGAATGGAATAGCGATATGACTAGACGGTTGTTAAGCCGTAGGGCTTCCAATTTGATCCTTTATTTAAAAACCACAACTCCAGTTTTCCCAGACAGTATTGGACAGTTAGTTCCTTGAACCATGTCTTACCGTGAGTTCTTCCTCATCTGAATTTCATTCCTGCATATATTCCATAAATAAACTTAATCGAAGAAAAAAAAAAAAAAACACTAAACCAATTAATAATCTCCATTCTTTTATAAATGTCCCTTAATTACCATGACATTAACAACGGCTCATTCAACTTGTTTTGAACATCGATAATCATAACATCCTTGATTGTTGCATTCCGTAAAGATCTAAAAACTAATCGTTATTCACAATTACTTGGAAAAAAAAAGGGGAACTATTTTAATCGTAAACTTATACAAAAACGAATTTGTGTATATATAAGATAAAAACTTAATAATTTTAATCAAACTAAACTTCTTCGTACCTTATCTATCTCATAAGATGAAAAATTAAGTTTTTTTATATTATTCTTTTGTATGAAATAAATCAGTATTCCAAAATCTATATATATCATTAACCTAGAGATTGTAGCATTATATATATATATATATACGGGATTGCTATAAAACGCAACTGGCGGAGCGCAACTGAAGCGCAACAGCCAAAACGACGTCGTTTTGGCAGTTGCACTCCGCCAGTTGCATTTTATAGCATTCCCATATAAATATAAATAAATAAATAAATAAATAAATAAATAAATATATATATATATATATAATATACCGAAATACTGCTGTGTGCTATATATCACATAGAATTTGTGTGCTACGGGTCAAAACAATGTCGTTTTGGCATGAACAGTGTTGAAAACCTGACTAAAATGACTCCGTTTTGACCCGTAGCATACAAATTTGCACATAGCAGCATTTGGAAGGCAAAGGTCTTCCAAATGTATCAATTCGAGCTCTACCATCAATCCTCAAATATCCTTCCCTTCCAATCAAATTGTCACATTCAATCCAACATCTCAACTGCCCATAAAGCTCACTGACAGTACTAATTTTACCATTTGGAAGGCAAAGGTCTTCACACTTCTTTGTGGCTATGATCTACTCTCATACATCGATGGCTCTACTGATCCACCCCCTCAAGTAATCAAGCAATCAGACCTTGACATTGTCAATCCTGAATATAAGCATTAGTATAGACAAGACAATCTTATTCATAATGCTTTAATGGCCTCTGTTGAACACACCATTGCTCCTTCTATTGATTCTGCATCAACATCTAAACAAGCATGGGATCACCTTCACATGATGTATGCAAACAAATCACAGACATGAATCTTCTCGTTTTGTGACATGCTTGCAAAGGTTAGCAAAGACTTAAAATCTGTTATAGAATATCTTTGTGATATCTGAAAACTTATAGATGAGTTAGCTGTTGTTGGGTCACCAATTAATAATAAAGAAATGATTGCCAAAGTGCTCAGTGGTCTTCAATCTGATTATAGAGAAATTAATGCTGCCATCGGCACCAGGGATTCACCCATCAATTTTGGAGAATCATTTGACAAACTAATTGATCATGAGCTCTTCCTCAAACAAGAAGATGCAAAGAAGTCCAATTCTTCAATCACTATTGAAGTTGCACAAACATCTCGCTCTCCTATTTTAGGCTCACAGCAAAATCACCGCTAGAACAATCCAAAATCTCTTCAATCTCGTCCTCCCCAATATGGCAATTCCAGACCATACTTCAATCAACACTCATCACAAAATTGGCATTAAACTTCTCCTAGCAATTCCCAATCATGGCATCCCCCTTCTCCACAAACCCCTCACTCGATAGTGTAATGTCAACTTTGTGGAAAATTTGGCCATGTTGCGAGTGTTTGTCGTGCCAAGTCATATAAACATTTTGAGCCAAAGGCTATGTCTGCTACTGGAAACACTCATGATTCAAATTTCTAGGTACTGGACATGAGAGCAAATCATCATGTTACTGATAATCCTCTAAATCTCATGCCACCTCATGACTATAATGGCGGTGAAAGCTTCACCATGTGGAAAGGTAATAGCATACCCATTACACACACAGGTTCTATATCTCTACCTATAGACTTTAAAACCTTTTCTTTACATTCAGTTTTGTGTGCACCTCATATAAAGAAGAACTTGATTTCCTTTTGTTGATTTCCGAATAGAATAATACATCGATTGAGTTCTTTCCCTTTGATTTGTTGTTAAGGAATTGAACACTGGGGCTCCTCTATTGCAAGGGTTGTGTAAAGATGATCTGTATGGTTAGCCTACATTCCAGTCACAACCAAGAATGTCTCAATAATTTAGCAGTCTCTAGTCCAAGTCTTAGTTCATGGCATTGTCATTTTGGCCACCCTAATCTTAGAGTTTTAAAGTATGTTTTGAATTCATTTTCTCTACCTTTTTTCTAAAATAAATGATTTTAAGTACTGTAATTCATGTTGTTCTAAAAGCACTAGACTAAATTTTTCAGTCAACTCCTTATCCATAAGCCTCTCGAGATTATCTACACTAATGTCAGGGTACCCTCACAGAAAAGATAATATGTTATTTTTGTTGATCAATTTTCAAAATACACTTGGATTTATCCAATAAAAAGCTAAAATGACTTTACCCAAATCTTTTTGCAATTTAAGTCAACTGTGGAAAACTATTTTAATACAAAAACTCTTAGCATATATTCAAATTTTGGGGGTGAGTTTACCGCTTTCAAACTCATTCTTGCTCAAAATGGAATTCCACCTCCCTATACACCACTGCAAGTAGCTCAGGCTGAATGAAGATACCAACACATAATTGAAACGGCACAAAATCTTTTACACCAAGCCTGTTTGCCATACTCTTTGTAGTCTTTTGCATGCACTACTACCGTTTATCTTATTAATAGACTCCCTACAGACACTCTTTCTTCCCAATCTCCTTATCAAGTTTTGTTTCAAATGAATCCCTCTCTTTCAAAAACTAAAACATTTTGTTGTTTATGTTTTCCTTGGATCCAACCTTAATACCTTATACTAAACACAAACTAGAACCCCTCTCTATCCCTTCTGCGGATTTCAGCATCTCTATTCAATATCATAGTCTTCCTCCAACTCCACTCAACCACACTCCCAATCACAAGTATCCCTAACACCCTCGTCACATCACACTTCACATGCATCACATCCCCCTACTCCAACATCACTCTCATTGCCGGAATCAACACCTCCCCTTCAAAAAAATAATATATTTGTCCAAAAAAAGTTTTAGGTTATTTAGCAGTTGCCCATACTCCTATCCTTCCCACCACTGTTCCATAAGCTCAAAAAGATCCTTACTGGAGTGATGCCATGAAAAATGAAATCATTGCTTTAATACAAAATCAAACCTTTCACTTGGTTCCTTGCCACCCTTCGTAAGATGTTGTTGATTGTAAATGGCCTTTCCGGATAACGTATAGGGCCAATGGTGATCTAGACAAGCATAAAGCAAGGCTTGTCGCAAAAGGGTTTACTCAACGTCCAGGTATTGATTATCACTCTACCTTCAATCCGGTCGTTAAACCAACTACAATGTAGCTTGTTCTTACTATTGCATTACAACAAAATTGGTCTTTAGATCAATTAGATGTAAAAAAAGCTTTTCTGCAAGGTAATCTTGATAATAAGGTATATATGAGTCAACCTAAAGGCTTTATTCCTCTTGATTATCCTACTCATGTGCATAAACTAAAAAAGGCAATTTATGGTTTGTGCGAAGCACCACAGACTTGGTACATGGCATTGACAATTTTTTTGACTAAATATTTTTTTTGTGGATCATGATTAGGTAGCTCCCTTTTTGTTTTTCAAAGAACGGGTATTATGATTTATCTCTTGATCTAGGTCGATGACATAATTATCACAGGCAATAATACTAATGTTCTCTCTAATCTTATTCTTGCTCTATCTAGCCAGTTTTCTCTTAATGATCTTGGCCAGCTTAATTACTTTCTTGGCATACAAGTACTTCATCAATCTGAAGGAATCATCCTTTCCCATTTCATTCATGTGTTAGACCTTCTTCAGAAATATCATATGCATGAAAGTAATGGTGTCTCCACCCCTTTGAGCTCCTAAACCTCTCTCAAGCTTAATGATGATTCAGCCCCCACTGATGAAAAACAATATCATGAAGTTGGTGGCAAGCTTCAATACCTCTCCTTTATTCGACTGGCTATTGCTTTTGTTGTTAACAAACTCTCACAGTTCATGCACTCTTCGACAAATACTCATTGGCAAGCAGTAAAACGACTACTTTGTTAACTAAACACAATATGGAGTATGGCTTAAGTCTCAGTTGAAGGGCTGCTTCTGTTCTACATGTGTACTTCGATGTGGATTAGGCCGATGATCTAGATGATTGTACCTCTATGTTTGGTTATATTACCTTTTTTGGGCAGATTTCTTTTAGTTGGTCTTCAAAGAAGTAACGTACCATGGAAAGATCATCTATTGAAATGGAATATCATGTTGTAGCTAGTGTAGTTGCTAAGACAAATTGGTTGCAAATCTACTTGGTGAATTACTTGTTCGGTTGTCTCAAGTTCCCAACATTTATTATGACAATATCAAAGTGACCTATCTATGTCAAAATCTAGTCTTTCACAGTAAGATGAAAAATGTGACCATTGATTTTTACTTTGTTAGAGATCAAGTTCAAAATCAACAAATTTGTGTTCATCAGATTCACTCAATAGATCAACTGGTAGATTTCATGATCAAGGTTCAATCTAAAGAAACTATTTGAACAACACATTTCTAATTTAGGAGTTGTGGAGCTGCCTATAACTTGCGGGACGTAATAGAGCAATCACAATAAGAGATTGATTACATGAAATCCCGTAGTAGCAGGCAATCAATCAATCATAGTTATATCTCTATTCCTTGATTCTGTAATTATCTTTTCCCTTATATTTCTCCCTATTGTTAGATGTTTATTGATACATCTTAGTGTATATATATGTACAAACTATACAAATCAATACATAATTCTTAGCAAGATTTATCAA
>JAOXNR010030450.1:0-55751 GCA_028571225.1 Parsonsia alboflavescens | reverse complement strand
AATATTTCTGTGTGTTGCGTAACATACAAATTCAAGTGCTACTGACAGAAAAAGTAGTGGCAATTTCTAGGACGTCAGTTTTTTCAATCTGTAAAGAAAAAGTCGAGGCACTGTGAGGAATACAAATTGAAAAAAATCGACGTCACAAAAAATTGTCGCTACTTTTTCCGTCAGTAGCACACGAAGTTGTGTACTACGTAGCACACAGAAGTATTCCTTCAAATATATATATATATATATATATATATTGTTAATATGTTGAATTATCTTGTTTGTTGTGATAAGGTTGAAATTTTATCATTTCAAACGCTCGATTGAATCACAAAATTTGTGTCAAAAGAATTACAAGAATTATATTTCATCAATGTAGGAGAAACTTGTGATGCAAATTTGATCATTTTGTCATGACATGGCTTGTGATTTAAGTAATTCTAATGTTAAATTTTTCTTTTTATTCAAACTTTAGACAACTTATTAAGAAGATTTAGATTTGAATGTGTTGTATAAATGAATTTGATCTTAAATGTTATTATTATTATTTTTTTTAAGCTTAAACGAGCACGAGCTCAAGCTTACAAGCCTTCCTTATACTAAAAGAGTCGAGCTCGAACCTAACTATTTACGCTCTTGAGAGTCAAATCTTGAGCCCGAAAGAATATAAATAAGTTGAGTTTGAACCTAGTAGATTCAAGCTCAAATCGTTTACACCCCTAGATTTGGTGAAACCAGTGTATATCAAAACTTAAATCAATTTGTTATGGGAAACGCCACATATTTCAAGGTGACAATTACAACATTAAGTTTAAGGAGATGTCAAAATATTTTAAACTTGTACGCCCTTTGTTACTAAATATAAGTTATCAGTCGTCATTTTACAAAAATTAAGATAATTTGTTTTTTTTTCTAAAATATCTACTCATCACCATTTCAAAACTTTAAATACTATTTCACAATACACCAATAGAGGGGTAATATAGAAAAATACGAAATAAACTAACAATAATGACTTATAATTAGTGAGAAGAAAAATAAATTAAAATGACTTATATTTAATGATGAAGAGAGTATAGACGTATATCTAAAAATATTGTAGCAAATGATTTAGCAATTTTTCAAAAGTAATGCATTTTGATTCTATAACATTTGTGTGACTCTAATCTATAATCTTCCAATCTTAAGTTAGATAATTTCCAGACTAAGTCCTTCTCATTGAATTTAACCAGTGTCTCATATATTTTTAACAAGTATATATCATGTTTGGCGATATATGACTTCGGATCTTTAGGTACACGTGTTTTATTATGTAACACTCTCTAGTATACTAATAAAAATCTTATACGTGTCTTTTAATTAATTTGGTATATATATTTTATTAACTAAAACTTAAAAAGATAAACTAAACCCTAGGAATATTTTATCTTTTAAAACACACATAAAGTTTTCTTTGATATACTAAAGTGTCATATAGAACTGTATTCACTATAAGGCATGAGGCATTTTTTGGGAGGTGAAATCAACCATTTTTGGTAACTGCCAGAAAAAGCCATTTTCTGACAATTCTGAGCAAATTCCTTATTTTAAAAAAAATTAATTTATAGTTTTTCTATATTATAATTTTGATTTAATTATTTAATAAGTATAAAAAATATTATTTATATTAATGATTAAATTAATCAAAGTAAAGTCAAATTAATGACAAAGCCAATGATTATGTACTTTATCTTAAAAAGTAATCATATATTCATGGATTTATATAGAAAATAAATTCATTTACAAGAGCTTTAAGAAACGATATAGGGTTAGTCATCCATTTTGTATTTTAGGGATGAATTTTCAAATCCAAAAAAAAAAGGTCAAAAAATACTTTATTTTTCCGTCGATCCCCTCATGTGCCAAAAAATTCAATTCAAACAGCTAGTAAACTCCTTTTTTTCTCGAAAGTCTCTATGTTTCTCAAGAAAGTGAGAAAAATCTGTCAAAAAAAAGTAATTTCTTGACAATTTTTTAAATCGTCAAAAAAATGTCCACTAGAAAATCCCTCCTTTCTTGTGATGATTAGAATATATGAAACCGGGGTACATGATGAATCCAACTTTAATGCAATCCCTTTCCAATATTATTAAAACTAAATGAATCAAATATTTGTAATCTGAATCATTTCACAATTGCAATTGTGATAGTTTTTATGTGGCGGAGGAGGTAGGAATATTTATTATGTTTAAGTATCTATACTATATTAAAAGTAAGGCAGCTTACTTAGATGACTGTCAAGTATCCAACCCATTTATTACAAATTACAAAAGAAAAAAGAACTAAATCTAATTAGTTGGCAAATAAAACACTTTTTGGGGAAAAAAATAATAATGAAAGTGTTTTTTTTCCCCCATTTTTTTAGAAGACATATGAATCAGAACTCTTATATAAAGTTTTCATGTTTAAAAAAAATTTCTCTATCAAAATTAAATATGTATATTTACATTTTAGTTACTTAGAAATATATAATATACATGTATAAATATCTTCATATGAATATGGAAGAAGAAAAATTGAGGATCATTTGGATTATTAGTGAGAGTTATTGGTCAATTCATTCCTCAAACTATACCCTTTTGTCCATTTTGGTCCCTAAAGTTTTTTTTTTTACCTGTTTAGTTCTTGAACAATTTACGGGTTGGCGACTTTAATCCTTTTGACCGGATTCTTAAAAAATGTCATCGGAATTTGGAGTCAAAGGTGTGTTGACCAAAATGGGAAGAATATTTCTGTCATTACATTATTCATGAGGGGTGAAATTTAAAATAATAAAACAAAACACCCTGGAGATGTAGAAGGAAATTCCAGCGTGCTTGAACACAACATCTAACTTTCTCTGTTTAGCAGCTATCCTTGCTTCGGCCTTTGGTCTTACAGCTATGGTACTATAGACATATCTAGTTAGTCTTCTTCTTTCCTCGCTTTCCATGGATACATTTGAAGAAAGGGACGGTTGATTGCGCACTCCAGAGGGATGAAGATTCCCGATTGGGTTCTTGGATTTTTAGAGGCCTTGCCACATGCTTCCTTTCCATTATCACAATTATTGTCAAAATTTGTTCCTTCACCATCCGAAAGCTGGACAGATATGAGAGAAGAGGAAATTGGGGTCAAACATATAGTAAGGTACCAAGAAGAATGGAGAAGATGAGCAATGTTTTCCGGAAAGGAAAATACTGTTTACCTAAGGAAAATGGAGAAGATGAACAGTGTAATGGCCAAGAATCTTTTTTTTTTTTTAATTTCACCCTCATAAACAGTGTAATAACAGAAATACCCTATCCATTTTGGTCAACCCACTATTGACTATAAATTCTGGTAACATTTTTTAAGAATTCGATCAAAAGGACCAACATGCCAACCCTTAAATTATTTAAGGACTAAACAGGTAAAAAAAAAACTTAGGGACCAAAGTGGCTAAAAGGATATAGTTTGAGTACTAAATTGACCAATAATTCTTATTACTTATTGAAACTTGAAAGAAAAAGAATATTCATATGTTTATTGATATATTTTATATTGGAAGGGTGACAAATGACATATTGAATGTTTTTTAGTTACATTTTTATTTTACATTGAACGATAATTTAGAAATGATGATAATATTTCTTAGTGAAAAACAAAATCATTTAAATACCATTTAGATCAAAAACAGAAAAAATAAAAACTTCATTCATCTTATTTAAACAAATATAACAATGTTAATATATTATTAAATAATATTTTAAAATATAACAATACAAAAGGTAGATTTGATATACAATATAATTTTAAAATATCTATAGTATAAGTCGGTATAATAAAAATTTAATTTTGAATAAACTTTAATCAATATCTTAGTTTTGGCTTGAATTTGGTTTTAATTTTGACTAATATGAATTTAATTAAGTGGTTTATAATAATAAAAAAGTAATGGAAATTACAAGTAAGTTTTTTAAAAAAAAGTTTGTAAAAAATATTAATTTGAATGGGTGGTGGATAACACATTAAATTACTTTTTATTAATTGCATTTTTATTTTTAATTTCATTATTATTGTGTACTTTATATAGTGATTGTTAAAGACTTTCGCTTTTCTACATGTTTTTATCCTAGTTTAGTAAATAAGACAATTTTAAGCATAAAACAAAATTTTAAATAATGAAAATGCAAAGAACAATTTATTTGTGCTTGTGAACAAATTAATTTAATTATTATTTTTAAAATAATTTTTTTATAAAAAATTTACCTTACCCCTCCTTTAATCCTCCTTATCCCTCCCCTGCTTGAGGATTATTAGTGGTATCCCACTTACTTCCATTGTGTCTCGACTCGAGATCTTTTAATCCCGAATATTACTCTTTATCATCTAACTAGCAAGATTTGAAAAAAATTAAATTTCTTTAAGCATTCCATTCGACTTACATAAATATTTAAAACTTATATTTGTTATTCTAATTCCCATTATTAATTTGGTAAATCCATAGATTAATCATCAACTAGTGCATATGTTCAATTTTTAAAATTTTAAAAAATTTGAGAAATAGATAAAATCTTAATTGAAGAGACATTTTACTCCCTTTATAAATAAAATAGTAAGTTCAACACACAAAAAAGGAAAAGAAAAAAATTGAAATAGAAGTTATAAACTCTTTTCTAGTTCAAATTATAACAATTAGGGTTTTGATCATTTTATTAGTCAAAAAACACCTAGAGAGAAATCTCAACTTCCCAGCTCACATCTAACCTTATTTTCTAAAGGGCTAAAGGGCATGGTGAATGAAAGAAAGCGAAAAAGAAGTTGCAATAATCCAACTCAATTTTCTTACTTTGGTTGAATGTTGTACTACAAATAACCTTTTTCAAAATTCTTGTTTTTTCTATTCCATTTCATCTTCTCCATCACTTAGATTTGTGTATGACAGGACCTACCACTTAAGAACTATTATGTTGTCACCATAATATGTCCCATTTTCCCACTTTTAGGTTCTATTAGTTTAGGTTTTGCTAGTTATTTCCTACAAGTGTTTACCTAGTTTTTTGTTGTATTGTTTAGATATCACTATAAATATCTGTCAAATGGTCTTCATTGGGATATATTGTTTCTGTGAAATTTAATATAATTTGGAGTTTTGTAATCTCCATACAAACATTTTTGAGAGTTTAGTGTTGAGATTTTTGCATTTAGATTTCTCAATAGAAAATTCAATTGTTTCTCTCTAAATTTCTCCTATTTTCTCATTTTGTTATCAGAGCAGGTTGATCGAGGATGGTGAATACAAGCAACTTGTCCTCCAACCCAACACCGACTAGCTAGACCATTCCTCCCTCATCACTAAACCCTATCACTGACCCTATAGCCCAGCAATTGGCAGTCATCACTCCTAAATTAGAGACGAGAGATATGCTAGTTACTAAAGTGGTAGCTTTAGAAGCACAATACAATAAAGCTCTTCCGTCTGCATCTAACACAACAAATAGAGGAAAAGGAAAGGAGCACGTTGTTGAAACTCTTGAACATGGTCGACATATAAGGTATGAGGGCATAGAAGATGAAGGTGAGTAGCCATGGTGGTGACGCCCTCCAAATCAGTGACCTCATTCAAAAATTGAATTTTCAAAATATGATGGTGGAGATCGAAAAGGACTAGATCTTAAAATTGGAGAAAATTTTTTGCTATTATCAAACACCGAGGATCTTAAGATGCATATAGCAGTTATCTCCCTTGAAAGGGATGCCCTATATCTATTTTCTTGGCTCAATAATGAATGGGACATTATTTATTTTGAAGAGTGGGTACAAGCCTTGCAATAACATTATGGCCTAACTGAGTTCTAGAATCATGACAAGTTTCTCTGCAACAATAAACAAATTAGCAGGATAAAAAAATATCGACAAGAGTTTGCATATTGCTCCACGAAAGTTATAAATTGTTCAGATCATGTTAATGGAGGTTTTTCTTAATGGGTTGCGATAAGATCTTAAAGCTAATGTTAGAATCCAAATCCCCATACAGTTCATGAGTTTAACCACAGAGTTTGAGTCCAAATTAGACCTAAGCCTAAGTCCCTCAACAAAAGGGCCAAATTTTTCTTCTTCTGACAAATATGATCCAAACCCTATTTTGCAGGCACCTTTCAATAACCAAATTGATTCATCCCACCAACGAATCAAATCAACAGTACCTACACCTCTTTCTTTATGTCCTTGTGATGCTGAAGGCCAATCTCACATAAGAAAAAGGTCTATGTTTCCATTGTAATAAAAAACTTTCACCAGGACACCAATGTAAAGCCTTATCTCTTTCTCTCATGGAGGTTTATGACGGGATTGAATCAGTTGAAAATAGAGAGTTCCATCCATAAGAAAGAAGATTCAACAACCATTTAAACTAAAATTTCTTAATAGAAACCTTTAAGAAAAATAATGATTTATTATCTAGGAGTTTTCAAACTTTTACCTTAAGAACAAGGCATATTTTCTGGGTTGTGAACTATTACATCCATTATTAGCCAAATACATCACATTTCCCCACATTTAGGTTTTAGTAGTTATTTCCTGTAAGTATTTCCCTAATTTTCTGCAACAGTACAGTTTAGATAATACTATAAATACCTGTTAAATGATCCTCTATTGTTTCTTTGATTGAATATAATTTGGAGTTTTGTCCTCTCCATACAAATAGTTTTGCTGAGGGATGAAATGTTAAGATTCTTGCTCTTAGATTTCTTGATAAAAAAATTCAATTGTTTCTTTCTAGATTCTCCTATTCTATCAAGGTGTGTAGAAAAAGACACCATCCTCACCATCTTGCTACTAGATTCATTTTGGTTAGCAAGTCTACAATGCACCAAATAACAATTCTTTCATCTATTCTGAGTTCCCCTTCTCTCTCTCTCTCTCTCTCTCTCTCTCTCAATTTTCCTTTTTGTTATTTGTAGCTACTTAGGAGAATCACTTCCTTTACCCATATTAACCATTTATCCACCATATTATATATAAAAACCTCAAAACTCATAACTTTCTCAATATAGGTATCATCATAATCACCATGAATTGCATGATAATAAATTTGAACTAATCCACTGCAAATTTATAATCAAGAATCGAACCATAGAAATCCAACACCAAACAACATGTCTCCCAGTGTCATTCAAATTTATTCTTCATAGGACCAACCATGACTTAAATATGATCATGTTAAGTATTTTTATCTCCCTTAACTTAACTTGAATTCTGCACTCATAAAAAAAATAAGACACTTGAAGTAGGGAAATAACTATATTGGAATTGATTGAAGCATCATTAAAAATCTTTCAAGCAACCATAACTAGAGAATTGTAGCTTTCTATTCCTTTTCAGTTGGATTAATCTTGTAATTTTATTAACTTGTTTAAGAATGTTTATTGCTTCCTTTATAGGTAAGCATTCAAAAAGAAGAATATCCATATATCTGGAAAATTAAAAAAACACTTTCTTCCTATTTTCATCTTTCATTATTGTAATGCACATTCAATTTGGAGATTTGTTCAGGTATTTGCAAATTTCTCAAATTTTACAAAGTAAATTACCAACTAGATTTAATCAAGTTTGTACACAATCAAATTAAGTATACAAGCATTATGAGGAAGTGATACAAATATGTCCACCCCAAAAAGTCAGGATTTGTCAACCAATCAAGATTTCACTTTTTGAATGTTTTCTTCTCAATAAAAGGATGTTTATAATGAGTTTGGTTACCAAATTTTGTGGACAAACCACTTATTTTCAGCAATTGAACTAATTTTAAGGTATTTGATGGACTGTTCCATTTTTTATCTCTTCTATTAAAAGGAACACTGATACTAATTTTAACGAATAGAGTTATCAAAAAGAACTTCACAATTCGTGTTTTTTTTAGGTTCAAACATGGTTGTTAAATTAACAAAAATTAATAGTAACTCTAACCACTGACAAATGAAATGTTATTTCAAATGTTAGGCATATTTTCTATTCATCTACTCGTTTTTATGTAGCTTATATCTAACTATACAATTAATCTCTATAGCTACTAAAAATCATAGGAAACAAATGAAAACCATTGAAACATTTCATAAAAAACATTGCATTTGTTGAAATTTCTTTCTTCTTGCTTCACCTTGTAGTAGCCCAACCCAATTAATGGGTCCAGGGCGTAATTAATTAATTATCTGATGATTCATGGTTGGGCCATAACCCATTAAAGAGGGCTTATATTATTTATTTTTATTATGTTAGCCCATCAGATTGTATTCCATAAATTAAATTAGGTTTTGATGTAAGAACAATATCGAAAAGTACGACTAAACATAAGAATAACTGGAAATTTTTTGAAAACTATCTAATCTTCAGTAATACGATCAAAGTCGAAAATTATCAATAATAAAAAACTGTTCGAAAACTAAGATAAACGAAATATTTAAAACCCTAAACGAAACCTAAACATAATCATAATTGAAAACAACAAAAATACGAAAATATTCCTAAACATAAAAATGGCCAAAAGTCCATCCAGATAATCCCGGAAGATTGAAAAATTCCTTACATCACAGCAAAGTAGTGAGTCTTATTCCTTGGCCAATTTCTAGTAGCTCAGTCAAATTTGAACCCATTTCGAGCAATAGATAGGGCCCCTTGAACCGTACTCCAGTGATGAATAGTGCTCCAACATCAGTTTTTTTTTTTTTTTTTTGAGAATGTTACGTCTCTCATTTTAGGAGAAGAGTTGAGAGAGAAGGCTGCTAGGGAGTAGATTAGAGTCAATCAAAATTGATATGTTGGGTAAGATTATTTTGGTCTTATGAATAGTTTTAAAAATCAATTTTACAGATTACGATTTCAGATTTTACAATTAGGGATTTGAGGTGACTACGAGGAAGCTAATTCGGGAAGTGCAGGTACCTTAGACATAATTATGTTTCAGGGATTCCTTTATATACTACAAGAATTTATGTTAAACATTTTACATGCATTTTTCCAAATGCTTTGTTTTTTACAAAAAACTATACTTCTTCAACGTTTTCAATTTCGGCAAGTGAAGCAGTCAATAATACAAATTGACTTCTTCTCAGCTCCTATAAGTAATGTCATTCTTCTTTATATCCTTTTTATTATTAATATTGTTATTCTGATTCTGTTTCTTTTATTTTCTGTATAGTCTCAAAAATTCCAAAATCAAAATCATTTAATTAATAATTAAATTTGTATTTCTTAAATAAATTATTATTTATGTGCTTTTGTTTAAATAGTAAGGTGTTTTAGGTATTTGATGCAGGAGCAGAAGGTGAGGGTTAATGTGAATAAGAGCAGGCTGAACCAACCAAGCAAACAGAGCTACAAGTGCCTAGGCATTTAGCAAGGAATAGAGATATCGTGGTTCGGAAACAAGGAGGTTGTAATCGGCTCGGATGTAGGGCCTTGAGGGCCTTTCGAACCTTTTTCTGTTGTTTTCTTTTGGTTTTAGGTTTAGGGGCACTTTCGTATTTTTGGTAGTTGTGTTTTTTTTTTAATTTCCTTTTCCGATTAGGTTTAACATTCCTTTTCTAATTAGGTTTAACGTTCCGTTTCCAATTAGGTTTAGCGTTCCATTTTTGATTAGGTTTATCATTCATGGAGGATTATTTAATGATGTTTTTCTTGAACAACTTTTAGTAGATTGAATATACAAAAAATTTTCAATTGTCCTGTGTTTTTTATTTTCGGCTACTTCATTGAAGTTTCTTGAAAACTTTATCGTCGGTGATTATAATCGCATAACGACGAAAATTCTATTGTTGTTTTTTTTTCATGATATTGAAAACTAAGAGCAATTGTAATTGCATCTTCGTCAATTGGTATCAGAGCCAACATTTCGGTCCATCAAACCCTAATCCACCCACCGACAACCAGACAACATGTCTAGCTGTGATAACAACAATTTCAACCCTATTGTTTCAAATCTGTTGCAACGATTGGAAGAAGAAAGGGAAGAGCGAAAGTTGCAACAAGACGAAACCAGGAGGCAGCAAGAGGAAGAGCACGAGGAGAGAAGGCAATTCATGCAGCAGATGATGGCACGGTTTGCACCCATGCAAGCAAATCCAACGCCACCACCTCAACAGTTGGCCGCACCAAATCTGCATCAACCTGCCGCTCTACCAAGATGGCCAGAGGTACCCGGACCAGCTGTGCCCTTGGAGCAACCAGAATTTTAGGCAGAAGAAGAGGGTGAGCCGATACCATTTGAGGAGGAGCCATACTGGCACAAAGGTATTTTTGGAGACCTTTTTGCAATTTGAGGCAGGATTATGAAGCTGTGCACGACGGACAGAACCGATGGGATGGAGGGTTCAAGTTAGAAATTTTGGAGTTCACAGGAAGTTTGAGCCCAGACGAACAGTGGCAGATGATTTTCTGCACATCAAAGAAGTCCCACTGGAGAAACAAGTCGCGTGATAGCTTTGAGGTTCAGGAGCAGGGCGGTGGCATGGTGGCAAGCTAACAAATATCAGAGATATCAAGATGGGCTACCTCGGATTGAAACTTGGAACGAGCTGCGACGGGAGATGAGTTGAGAATTCTTACCTTTGAATTATCAACAAACACTCTATAGAGAATTGCAGGCATTAATTCAAGGAGCGAAGAGTGTGGACGACTACATCTTGGAATTCTATAACCTTGTTTCTCAAAATCAATTGCGAGAAACAGAGGAATAGCTGGTGGCGAGATACATTCATGGTTTGAGGTTGCTATTGCTTGATGCACTTCAACTTCATACTATTTTGAGTGTGACGGATGCTCAGTTGAAGGCCAAAGCCATGGAGAAAACTTTGAATAGACAGCAGCTTCCAACTGGTCGAATTGGCCCAACTCCTCCATATGGCTCGTCTCGAACCTCACAGCCCAATCAAGTGTAGCAGCGGTACCAATGGTGCCTTCTATAGCCACACCGCCTTCAGCAAGAGTTGGAATTCCAACAGCCAGGCCTTCCTTAAACAAGGCCTCCATTCGGTGTTATAGATGCCAAGCAATGGGGCACTATGCCAAGGAATGTCCGACGTTAAGATTGCAGCTGTATATGGGAGATACACATGAAGAGAGTAATCCAGCTTTGTGGTTCGACCAACAGGACACCGAAAGGGAGCTGGAAGTTGAAAACCTTGAGAATGTGCAAGGGGAGAGTTTAGGAATAAGGTGAATCTGTTTGGTGCCCAGGTGTGACAAGGACTGGCGAAGAAGGGATATCTTCACAACACGTTGCACAATTGGGGGCAAGAGTTGTCGAGTGATCATAGACTCCGATAGTTAGGAGAATGTCATATCCGAGGAACTAGTGACAAAGTTAGGACTGACTACGGGGCCGCACCCTCACCCTTACCGACTTGGTTGGGTGAGCCATACCAATGAAATTTGGGTAGACAGACGATGCAAAGTGCAGATGAGCATCGGTCCGAATTATTCAGTAATGATTTGGGTTGATGTCGTACCAATGGAAGCGTCACACTTGATTCTTGGACGACCATGGCAGTTTGATAATAATGCCATCTATGATGGTCATGATCGCACGTATACCATTGGAGCAAGAGGTAAACACTGGGTATTGAAGCCGCTATGGGAGAGTAATGTAGTGGAGAAGAAAACAGTCCTCTATGTACCTAGTGCAGAATTTGAGGAGTTAGTTCGGGAACAGGATGTTTGTTTTGTATTGGTTGCACATTACTTGGCTTCGATAGATAGTTGTGGGGATGTTTCGGATGCTATTAGGCTGACATTGGAGAATTACAAGGATGTTCTTCCAGTGGATTTACCGGAAGGACTTCAGCCCTTGCAAGACGTGCAACATCAGATCGATCTTTCCAAGAGCCCCATTGCCAAACAAAGCTCACTACAGAATGTCACCAGAACAAAAGTGAGGAGTTGAAGAAACAGGTGCAAGAATTATTAGACAAGGGCTTCGTTTGAGAAACTGTTAGTCCTTGTGTGGTACCGGCTTTGCTAGTGCCAAAGAAAGATGGGTTGTGGCGCATGTGTGTGGATAGCAGTTCCGTCAATCAAATCACAGCAAAGTAACGTTTTCCCATTCCATCCCTTGACAACATGCTGGATCAGTAGAGTGGGGCAAAGGTGTTTTTGAAGGTGAACTTAAAGAGCAGATACCATCAGATTCGCTGTCGTCCGAGGGATGAATGAAAGACGGCATTCAAGACGAAGGATGGGTTGTTTGAGTGGACAGTGATGCCGTTTGGGCTGTCCAATGCCCCCGACACATTTATGCGTGTTATGCATCAGGTTTTGCAGTCGTTTATTCATGACTTTGTCATCGTATACTTCGACGACATTTTGATCTATAGCAGCACTTCAGAGGAGTACGTCGAACATGTCAAGAAGGTATTGGACACACTTCGACAACATCAGTTGTTTGCTAATCCGTCAAAGTGTGTATGGATGGTGCACCGGCTGGTCTTTCTTGGGTATGTTGTGACAGATGAAAGAATCTTGTCGGATGATTCAAAGGTGGCTGCAATTCACGAATGGCCGGTTCCAACATCAGTTACACAGGTTCGGTCTTTCCTTGGATTGGTAGGATTTTATCGACGGTTTGTCCGTGATTTTGGTAGAATCGCCCCACCACTGACAGATTTATTGAGGGACTCATGGTTTGTATGGACAGCAAAAGCCCAAAGTGCCTTCGAAGCTTTGAAAGATAGGTTAATGCAAGCTCCTTTATTGCAATTTCCAAATTTTGAAGACCTATTTGAAGTTGAATGTGATGCTTCAAAGGTTGGAATTGGGTTGGTTCTTTCTCAGAACGGATGACCCGTGGCATACTACAGTGAGAAGCTAGGTGGTATGAAACTGAATTACTCACTGTACGACGTGGAGTTGTATGCGCTTGTCAAGGCACTTCAGTTTTAGAGGCATTACTTGATTCAGCAGGAGTTTATTCTCTACTCTGATCATGAGGCACTGAAGTTTTTGAAGTTGCGACACAAGCTTAGTGCTCGACATGCTAAGTGGGTAGCACAACTGCAGGAGTTCTCGTTCTCAATTCGACACAAGTTAGGCATGACCAACAGAGTTACAGAAGCTTTAAGCCGACGGCATGTATTGATTTCAGTGATGCATGCTTACATGCTGGGTTTTGAACAGATTTGGGAATCGTTGAAGGAGGATGAATTCTTTGGCCGAGTGATGGAAGACGTCAATCATGGGAGGGCATCAGATTATGTACTACATGACAGGTATCTTTTTCGTAGCAATTACCTTTATGTTCCTTCAACTTCTTTGCGTTTATTGATTATACAAGAGTTGCATGAGTAAGGACACTTTGGTAAGGACAAGACGATTGCACTGGTTCGAGAGAGGTTTTATAGGCCGAGTATAGATCAGGATGTTCGAACCTATGTGAAGAGGTGCAGTGTTTGCGCTCAGGTGAAAGGAAGTGAATCGTCCCAGGGGTTGTACCGGCCATTACCGGTTCCCAAGGCACCTTAGAATGATGTGTCAATGGATTTTGTTGTGGGGTTGCCAAGGACGTCTCGTGGCAATGACAACATGATGGTAGTCGAGGACAGATTTAGTAAGATGGCAATATTCACGGCTTGCAAGACTACCGTGGATGCCTCTCGGTGTGCTGCCCTGTATTTTGATATTGTAGTGAGGTATTTCGGTTTGCCATTATCGATTGTCTCGGATCGTGATTCACTCTTCATGAGTCATGTCTGGGGTGAATTGTGGAAAAGGATGGGTACAAAGCTAAATTTATCCAGTCCCTACCATCCACAGACAGATCGACAGACAGAAGTTGTCAACCGTAGTTTGGAAAATATGTTGCTTGCTCAGGTAAAAGCTCTCGGTTTATGAGATACCTTGCTTTCCAAGATTGAGTTCGAGTTTAATAGTAGCGTCAATCGGTCAATGGGTTACGCACCATTCCAAATGTTAACGGATTCATGCCATGTGGGCCGTTAGATCTTTTGCCGATTGAAACACCTGATTCTGGTTTCAAGAAAGTGGATGATCGGATGGAGGAATTGACATCACTCCATGCTACGGTGAAAGTTGTGTTGGAGACGACCTACGCCAGATAAAAAGATGCAGCTGATTGTCATCGTCGGGAGGTGCAGTTCGAAGTGGGTGATCTTGTGTGGGTGTATCTGAGCCAAGATCGGTATCCGTTGGGGGAATATAATATAACAAGTTGAAGCCACGAAAGATTGGTCCATGTCAGGTATTGGAAAAGCTTGGTTCCAATGCTTACCTTGTGGAGTTACCCGACGGGATGTTCATCACCAACGTGTTCAACGTCAAGCATTTGTATCCTGTACATGAGGACCCTTTGAGCTTGAGGACAAGCTCTTCCGAAGAGAGGGAGCCTGATGCAGGAGCGGAAGGTGAGGGTCAATGTGAACAAGAGCAGGTTGAACCAACCAAGCAAACAGAACTACGAGTGCCTAGGCGTTCAACGAGGATTAGAGATATCGCGGCTCGGAAACAAGGGGGTTGTAATCGGCTCGGATGTAGGGCCTTTCGGACCTTTTATTGTTGTTTTCATTTTGTTTTAGGTTTAGGGACACTTTCGTATTTTTGGCAGTTGTGTTTTTTTTAATTTCCGTTTCCGATTATGTTCAGTTTTCTGTTTCTGATTAGGTTTAGCATTCATGGAGGATTATTTAATGGTGTTTTTCTTGAACAGCTTTTAGTAGATTGAATATACAGAAAATTGTCAATTGTCTTGTGTTCTTTATTTTCGGCTACTTCATTGAAGTTTCTTGAAAACTTCATCGTCGGTGATTATAATCACATAACGATGAAAATTCTATTGTTGTTTTTTTTCATGATATCGAAGACTAAGATCAATTCTAATTGCATCTTCGTCAGTATTTTCTCTATATTGGATATTTTTTAAAAAAAAAAAAAAAGGGAAAAAGTTTTCATTTTGAAATATTGGAATGAATTAACATAGATTATGGTCCAAGCATCATATTTATATATTGAGGGAACTTATTTCGTAATAGTATCTGAATATGAAATATTCTGTTCCGTTTGTTGTTTTCTGAACCTCACTTAAGACATTAACTCTCTTTGAAAATTTTAGTTTCATTCATAAAATGATTTGTTTATTCTAAGTTTTCTTTTTAAGTACCTATACTCACTAGGCTTAGAACGATAATTAATTAGAGGATTCTAAGTTTTTGAATTAGCTTATATTGTTTTTATGTTTCAGTTGAGTGTTATTGACTCTTGTATTCAAATGCCTATCTTAGGCTTGGATTTGTAGTTTGTTTTGTCGTTCAAATGGGAGAAGAATTGAATCATGTATAATGTTTTAGAGTTTGTTTAAATTGGATTATTTTTTATATTATTGTTTGGATTTGTTAAAATAGGGGCTTAGAATTCGTGAGGACAACTTTATGAGTTTTGTGGTGTTACGATTCGGGCTTGGTTATTGGGTTACAAATCCGACGCGGGATCAAGGCATGACACACCTAATCCATCGATATTTTCTAACCATTTTTATATTTCTACATTTAGGGGGTTCAACTCTGGAGTGTGTTGGTGAATTCAAACTCAAGACCTTAAGTCTCCCCACTCATCACTCTACTCACTGGGATGTCTTCGAAGGGATTGTTTTTCACTTTTTTTGTCAAGCTTTGCTAGCTTAGTGGTGAGAAACAATACTTGGGACCTAGAGGTTTCAAGTTCGAGACACGTCGAGGGTAGGTGAAATGTCACTGCTGATCCTCAAGCAAGAGATATAAGGAGGGTTAGGGGAGAGGTGGGTAAAAAAAAGACTACTTTCCAAACATGGTCCTTTTAGGCTAAAAGTGAATCATACGTTTTCTTTTCTTTTTTTAAATGTTGAAATGGACAATAGTTCTACACTTTATGGTTGTGCCCATACTAACTTTCCCACGGGTAATATTTGGTGGAGTTTATGTAATATGAAATAACTTTTATAAATTGTTTTCTGACCTTATTGTTATGTAGTTTAATTATGTCTATAATTTTAATTTTGTAATTTATAAATTGTTTTTATTTTTGAAATATTTTCATGCATTATAAGATAATTAATGGATTATGATTTTGAAATGTTTCACGGATCATATTTTAGTGCAATATATTTTGTTTAGTTGCAATAACTTTAAAAAAAAGTTATGAAGTTTATATCTTAATTAAAAGGGTTCCCACATATCCAGGGAACGATTTAGAAAGCGTGGTCATGGTTTTATGACTATTTTGAAAAGTGTCTGCATTTAGAAAACAGTTTCTAAAAACATTTACTCTGGCCACGATTTTTGAAATATTCCAAAATGGAACCGTTCCCATAAGAGGTCATGGTTGGAAAACAATTTCCAGATCATTAAAATAAAATACATCCCAAAAGCGCTCTTATGGGAACGATTCTGGTGAAGTGTGGATAGAATACAAAATTTGTGATTTGAACGACTACGGTGGTAAAATCGTGGCAAAACCTTGACAAAAAGTTTTAGCCAGAGTTTTTATAGTTTTCAAAATAGGTTTTGACCTTTCCTACATGTAAAAATGCTTGGTAATTAGAGAAAGAATGAGAGATGACTAGCATAAGGTCCGGTCTTCCTCCTTTAAAGAGATGCAATATTCATGACTCCATTTAATATCCTTGATACTAGAACAAATGTTTAGTTGATTTTGAAACTATTTCCAAGACTAAAAAACACTCCCTTCGTCTAGAATTGAATGTCTACATTTTTATTTTAAGTTGTCTGGAAACGAATGTCTCATTTTTTAAATTAGTTAAAATTTTGTTAAGAAATTGATATTGTTAACTTTAAAATTAACAAAGTCAAATAATTTTTTTTCAAAAATTTGTACAAATTAAACTGAGATATTCAATTTCAGATGAAGGGAGTATATAAGTTGATTTCTTGTCAATGTCAACAAATGAATAATCCGAATTTTGGTCTGCATAAGAAATTTTGTGTCTTGAATCATGATATAGCCACAAGTTTAATAATGAATAAAGATACATGTCTTCATTCCATCCAACAAGATTCCCTAAAAGGCATCTATCAAGACTCTGTGGTGTAATTGTAAAATTGTATTTTGCACATAACCCTAATTAAGGTTTATGATTGATATTTATATTAAACTTATTAAACACATGTAGTTACAATTAAATCTTACAAATGCGAAAATATTAAATACAACAAACTAAAGATATAAGTGTATCAGTGCACTTCGTATAGAGTGAACAGTTAAGTCTCTAATGGTCAAAGTTAACCAACAAAGATAGAAAATACCTTTTGTCGATGTCAGATAAAAGATGTATGTCGGAATTGTAGCCTACAGTCACCAGCAAAGATTTCTGAACTTTGCCTCTACTTCATCACACGAATGGTTGCCTTGCAATGTTTGTCTCACAAACAAGTAACTGACAATAAACACGATTAAATTGATAGATTCAATCGTGAATATAGCTTTTCTCATTTTTACTATTATGGATTCTCTAAAACTCTCTTTCTTTTTCTCTTTCTATGCAGACACTCCAACAAAAATTAAAGAACAGAAAATTGAGGCGTAGTTATGAAAAACTCTAGAAAACTTCTTATCACGAATTCTTCAGGATAAATCAATGTAGATTTGAAATCTAATTTGAATTCAAAATGAGTGACCTATTAGAGAGTAATTGAATTAAAATTTGTCAACAAACCTGGAAAATTATAATTCAATCACATAATCAACTCTTAATTATATATTTTTTTTATTCATATCCATAAATTAATCTAAACAACTTTAGCTAATTACATTTAGGCCTCAAACAAGATATGACCCATTAAGCGATAAATTCTGAATGTATGACCCAATGGGTCTTCGTAAAATTGGCATTTGACATAAACAACATTTTATGTCATGTATAATAAGCGGTGTCTAGCAATGCATCATTACAATCCAATTAATACGAGAATGTTGGTGATAAGACAAAACCTTCCATGATAAAAACAAATGTCTCAAACTCTTTGTTCAGAAGTCATAATTGAACACAAGTCATGGAACGTGTCATATTCATAAAGTTCACTCTCTCATTTCTCGGATCCAGATAGACTAATTAAACCGAATAAAATAAATATCTCATATCTACATATTCGTGCATGGTCTTGCATTTCATAATTTCACTTTACCAAGAATACTAGACATCTCTCTCTTGTCACTCAACATTCCACTGCATAAATTATTGCACGCTCATTACATGCCTTTATTGTCTACTCAGTTAAGAGTGACATTTGACAATATCAAAGTATACAATCTTTCATGCAGGAATCTCTAATGACTCAAGTCATAAGATCAAACATTTTTATCACATTGAAATCACTCTTAACACTCAAATAACGATCCATGAAGTGATTCCATGACATTTCAATCCAGTGCACAATACTGTACGTGTACTTATGTGATGATTTGATATCATATATCCATGACACTAGTCATAAATCAACATATACTAGCCTTAGCATGTTATTTATATTACTTGACTAGGGATGTTTTAAGAATACAAATAAATTATTTTAAAGACATTACATAATTTACAAAATAAAATGCAAATATTCAAGTAAATTATATAATAATATAATTAGCATCATGATACAAAGTTATGCCAACTAAATAAATCATCATATGATTTGAGGGCATATCCAACGGCACCAAGTAACAGTAGATCTAGTACAACTAGAACAAAAAAGTTATGCCATGAAAGGATTGTCTTTTCGAGCAATTGAGGCAGTCCCACCATTGGAAGCCATAGTAATAAAAGTATCATACTGTCATGGACGGATCTACAAGTTCTGTTGAAGGGGCAAACCCCCACTAAAAATCTTTAAAATAGCACATTTTATTGATGGTGCGAAAATTGGACCTCAAACCACCATTACTAGATCAAGACCCGTAAAATAAGAAAAGACTTTCCATAGTGGTAAACTCAAAGAGAATTGTCCGATGCCTAAATTAGTATAGAGTATAAGATATTGTAGGTTTGATCAGCATATTTTAAAAAAAAAATTAAAAAATGTACCCTGGATCCTTTTCATAGGAAAGAAAAGGCAGAGTTTGATAGCTTATTATTTGGGATATTCTCAATTTTAATTAGATATCATTATCTCTAAAGTGTAAGTTCTCTTATTTTAGATGAACACTACTTATACTATATGGAATTTTGTAGTTGACCTCTACCTATTGGGTTAGATGTAAATTGGGTTAAGGTCATATTTATATATAAATACATATATATATATAAAAACTATCTTAAAATTTAATATAATAATTATTATTATATCCCATAATATATTTTTCCAAAGATCCGTCACTCCACATGTGAAGCCAGACCACTATGAAATGTAAAACCAATTCAAAATCTTGCACAACCCAACCCAAAGATGACAAATGGTCTGGAATCTTCTATACCATTTTTTATACCATCAATAATAAATATATACCTATATTTTTACACATATATTTTATTAATAAAACATTAAATAGATATGTCAAGGTAATATATACTCCTTCCGTCCAAAATTAAATATCTCAATTTAACTTTCGAGTATTTTAATAAAAAGATTTGACTTAATTCATTAACACGTTGATGCGTTGTCAATTTCTTTAATAAAATTTTTATTAATTTGGAAAATGATACATTTAATTCTGATTAATTCAAAATGAAATATAAAACATTCATTTTCAAATGGAATGAGCATTATTTTATTTGGTGACATAAAATATTAAATAAACATAACAAGTATTGGACCTTTCTTGAAAATTGTCATGTAAAAACATCAACTGAGGGGTCTCCGATCGCAACTGCTGCTCATACTCTAATTCACACGCAGCAGTTATACGAAGAAAGTGAGATAAATACCACTAAAAACATGTGCCCAATGTCTCATTGACATGATCAAGGATCTAAAAAAATGTATTTTAACTTTCCAAAAAATTATAAATTTATATTTTTCATTAATAATATAATTAATGATAGCATCATTAAATCTCTTAAATTCAAGAATATATATCCTGTAAATTAAAGAAGTTATTAATGAAACTTTATATTAAAAATCTATCTATTTTAAGAAATGAAACATTTAATTCTAAATAAACTAAAATAGAAAAATATAGTCATTCAATCCCGAACCAACAGAGGAGTATCTATAACAAGAACTCTATAGAGATAGTAGAATTGTCAGAGAAAAAATGTAATGTCATTTAAATCGCTTTTCATGTTTTCTTACATGTTCTTACAAGTAAAAATTGTAGCTGAAAACAAGAATCAGACCAGAGAGAGAGAGAGAGAGAGAGAGAGAGAGAGAGAGAGAGAGGGGAACTCCGCTATCTAGATTTACTCTTCCATATGGTTTCCCACCTGAACACTGGTGTTCGTTGCAGGTGGGTTTTCGTCATTCGCTTGATCCTCTGAACCAATTTCTGCAATTGGGATGTTCTCAACTTGCATATCTTCATTTTCAGTGGCATGTGTTTGCAGCACCGGTGCAGGATCAGTCAATTGGCGCTTAGGTGATATTTCTCCATCTTTCGGGCCATTAGCTAAGGTAGAAGGTCCATCGGTATCCATGGCATCATCAGGTACAGGAGAGGAAGGGAACGAGCTGCCGTTCAGCTGTGACGAGCCAGAGTTCACATGGGCTTGCTCCGATGGAGCAGGATAGTGACTGAAGTGATGGCTCATCATCTGTGCCTGAAACACAAGAGATAAATAGATGATCGTATTTATATGGTTTTCTGTCGGCACTCTACAAATGCTTGTATTGATTTGATGCACAAATAGGACAATAAAGTCACCAAGACGACGAAGTACAGGAGATGTGGGGCACATTTTCATTTGTGAAATAACTTAAACCTAACAAATGAAATGTTTCTGAAAGTGGAATAGCCAAAAAGAAGATAATCCAGTATCGAAAGCTTTACATTCTTCTGCAATCAATGTAAAGTGGATTAGTCAAAACGAAGAGAATCCAGCATCCAAAGCTTTACATTCTTCTGCAACCGATGTTGTCTCATCATGTATGGAACTTCTATTTTCGTTGTAACGTTTACAGCACACGTTCCAAGTTACACCGCAAGATTATACAAGCCGTTTTTCAATTTCCTTAATATAACTCAAGTTTAGTTTTTTGTTCAAATCTATTCAAGTTCTAGATTTAACCTTCCTCTTTCACACACCCCCCAAAACTCCACAAGTCCCTTCCCTCCTGAGCTACTTCCAAAACCAACACAGTTTTTTAGGAGAACATGACAACAGACCCTACAAATTGATAGAGTTTTGTTCTCGCTCATCCAAGAAAAGGATCGGTTGAGTCAGACAGACATCAGTAGCTAAGGCAATAAACTGCTGTAGTATTATTACTAGTCAGGAAGAGAGTACCTCGTAAATCTGGCGTAACTTGTAATCAACAATACTAGCCATCTCTTCAAGACCACTCACAAGATGGACTGGTCCAGTCTCCCCAAGATGACGTTCTGTTGTTGGCCCAACCTCTTCTAAATTCAAAGCAAGATGATCAGGCCTCTCAAGCAGAAGTCTGAATGTTGGTTGTAATTCATAACATTGTTCAAAGAGAGAACGGCGGCAGAAAACATAAAGCCCCAGCCGAGCACGGGACATTGCAACAACCAATCTTCTAACATCTCGAAGATGCCCCACAAAGCGGGTACGCACAAGAGAGAGTAGAATGATATCATTCTGCTGACCTTGAAACTTGTCAACAGTGGCAACCTACAAGCAACAAATAATAACAGCGCTTAAGAAAAGATGACAGCTACATTTTGACAGCAAAACCATAACTCATCTAACATTTCTTACCACAGACTACCTAGTCTATGCAATCACCACTCTTCCAAAAATCAATGCCCTATATAATATATCTGAAAATATTTTCAAAGAAATCCAGAAATTTCCAGTGAAGCCAGTGGGACCTCAGAGTTGATTTAAAAAATATATTTTTGCAAGTACAAAGACAGTCCTTTCCCTCCAATTTATCAAGTTTTAGAAGTTCCAGCATTCTAATCAACAATCTAGGCATAAAATAATACTCGTTAGAAGTTACCTTATTTGGAGTACCAAAGGCAGCATAAGGAGCACATCGTCTGTTAATTACATCACGTATCAAAAGCTTCTGGCCATTGTAAGTTGTTAAGATGGATATCTTATTAGCAGAATAACCTAGTAACCGCATATACATGTAGACACTAACAATGTACTCAGCCTCAGCTTCATTCTGGTAGAACCATGGAGAAGGGGCAGACTCACCTCTCCCATGGTAATCAGGCACATCTACCAACTGATAATCAAAAGAGAATCCAGCATTCGCTCTATGGAAAACAGGATTGTCCTTCACATACGGAAGATCACCCAGGTCTCTATATCTCCAATTGTAAAGTCTTGCTAAGCTTGGCCTTGCTCTACCCTGAGCATTGAGCTCAATGTAAGGAATACCTAAGCGAACAAATCTTGTAAATAAACTCTGATCCATATGGCTGTACTTCTGAAAAGCCATATTCTTCACAACAGGAGGTAACTGGTGATGGTCTCCAATCAATATGCAGCGCTTAAGGCGAGCATAGCCATCTTCCTGCCTCTGTAGTAACATTGGAATGAAAGTTTCAATCTCCAGAATTTGAGCACTTTCTTCCATCAATAAGTTGTCATACTTGAAGCCCAGGTCAAGAAAATCCTTTCTCTTGAGAGCAGCATGTGTGCAAGTCATTGCTACAATCTTTGCCTGCTTGATCATTAGGTAGTTTGACCGATCAACAGTCGATTTCAGCAACTCAAATGCTCTACATTCTTCAAGCTCCTGAAACATAGTTTTTAAATGACGAAAGCAGCCTTTTGCTGCCCGCATATCACTCTCGAAGCATTGGCCAGTAAATATTGGCTGGGGAGCATCAGAGAAGAACTCCTTAAAAGGAAAGCGGTCCTGAACAAAACTTGGTTTGCCTTTATTCGCATCACATGCAGCTAAAAACTGCTCCCAACGAGAATACACATGAAGCAACCAAAAGTACCCAGCTGTCTCACAAGTATAGCCTACATCTTCGGGTAGTTGGAGAGATCTTGCAAGTCGCTCCACTTCACTGAGCAGTTCTAACCGCCGTACAAGCATTGCATTCACACGACCTTGACGGCTAAAGTCAAGATCAGTTGCTAGTTCTTGTTCACCTTGACCCAGACGAAGAAGATAGCGAGCAGGTACATCTCTCTGTCACAAAAGAAAGGATAAAAATTAAAGCTATCATCTATATATAATTATTGCAGAAACTGTAGATGGAAAACAAATAACTAGTCACTGTATTCACGAACATATCAGAAACAAAGACAGGAGCTTGGCATCAATTAGAAAGAATTCTTTCCTCACAAAATAGTCACAGAAACTAATAGCTGTAGAAAAATGCTCATACCTGCATAATCTTCTCAAATAGATCATTCAGAGCCTGGTTGGAATGAGTAATTATCAAGGTCCTTTGAGAAGGACAATTATGATACAAAACATTTAAGATTTGAACAGCTGTGTCCGTCTTTCCTGTTCCAGGAGGACCCACAACCATTGTTAATCCTGGTTGAATACCTGAAATAATTGCTCCAACCTGCATAACATGAAAAGAAGAAAAGAATAATGAGCAAAAAGATTTAGAAAAACAACCCTTGATTTATCTAATTTAGTTTTAAAAAAACCTGAATATAACTTTCAAATGCCAACAAAGATGAAATAAACGGTGGGGAGAAGTCAATACAGAAGATCTACAACATTTTACTTAATGGAAAAAGGTTTCCACACCTTAGGGTCTACAAATAATTCTACCCTTACCCCTGAAACAACTGCATGCTTACATCAACCTAGAGTCACAAGATCCAACAACACCATAAAACGTTACAAAACAAAACAAAAGGAGAGTAAATGAAAAATAACTAAGATCACCAGAAAGAAGTAATCCTAGAAAATCAACAATATTAACTGAAAACTGGCATAGAATGTTTCATTCTGCACACACTTACAGTAACTGCTACAGGTTTCAACAAAAGCCTGGTCATTTTAACAACCCCACTCCAGCGCACAACAATTCATCAGCAACTGCTTACATGAATACTTTGTAAAGACTTATAGTTCATTATTAAAGTAACTCACCCATTAACGGTTTTATAACCACCTCCCCCCTCTTTTCTGATTTAGCAAGTACCAAGTGTCCCCCATTACTTATATAAACATTAAACAAGATTCAATCACTACTCCCACTCTCTTCAATCATATTTTTTTCCAAAATAATTGATCATTTTATTGCCAATGGAGACATCCTAGAGACATTAATTTCATGGGTAAACAAGTCTCAAAATCATGAAAATAACCAAGTATTATCGAAAATACTTCATGATGATTAATAAACTTGAGACAGGAGTGATACCTGTGATAGGCAAAATGTTCCACAAACTTTTATGTTAAACAGAAAGAATTGCATGCAAGTCCTATGTGAGAAAATCAAATTTAGATTGATGTACTATCTCTGAGAACAATGCGAGTGCCATCATTACATATCTCTCATTGCCTCTCACTCCTTTCTGTGCTAACTGATAAGGATCAAGAACAAAACAGGGACCAGACTGCAATCTCAATTAGAGGCCGCCTAGAGGAACCCTAATGCCGTAACAGAAACCCTCTTAAGAACACCAGATGGAAGAACTGGTGGCGTCTTCAAAAAGATGTAAGCAGTATGAGCTCGAGAATACCAACAAGATATTAGAGAAACTGAAAGCAAAATATGTAACAAAACATTAAAGGAGAAAGGAAATTCAAAAAGCACCTGTGTAGGAGTAAATCTGACTGAGTTCTGTTTTGGCTGATCTTGGGGATAAGGACCAGGATCTGGAGGGACGTAGACCTCAACAAAAAGCTTATCCCCCTTGACATGGACATCTTCGGTATTCACAGCATCTCCTGAAGCAGAGATAAACTTCTCATTTCCTGGAAGAGCATGAGCATCTCCCTTAAGATTCCGGGGCAAAGTGATAAGAAATGGGGGCTTCGGGTTCAGATTGTCTGTTCCGTCAGAATTTTTGAAGCAAACCTAATAGACAAGAAGAAAGTAGGATGAAAAATAGTCATAAGCAACCAATGATTATAAAATATTATTATGCCACAAGAAAAGCCAGTAAAACCTGATAATGCGGGAAACACTCTCTGACATGATCAGCATCTAGGAAAGTATCTTTAAAATCCACAGCTCTCAAAAGCTCAGGCATATTAGTCCATTGTGCTGCTGAAGGATTGCCATAGCCCAAAAATATGTCATGCAACCAGTCAGGCACAATACAAGTTTCATTCATTAGATCTCTTATTGATTCCAAAATAGCTTTGAAATTGTTCTCCTTTGGTTTCCTCCTCATCAGTACATTGAAAGTACCATAAACATCTTCAGCACCCTTCTCTGCAATATCACCAACATCCATATGATATTGTGCTGAATCAAGTGCAACAGTGACCGTTCTCAGTTCTCCTTTCGGAGGTTTCCACTCATCTCGCTTGATTCTTCCAGTAAAATCATTCATGAGAGTCCCTTCCTCATCACGCATCTCAATGATCTCACATCCACGTACATATTTAAGCCCAAGCCTCTGAGGAACTGTTGCTTTAGCAGCTTCATCTGCACTTAGAGGCTCAAATGAAGGAGAGATAGACAGTAGAAACAGAACATCATGTTCTTTAAGGGCATTCCACTCTGATCTTACTTGTGCTTTATAGCTTGAAATACTAAAAGTCACCTCAGCTGTCACAGCTGAAGGCTTTACTTCCCCAATATTTGGCTGCTTGACTTCTTTAATCTTAAATTCTTTAATTGGTACACCCATTCTTGACCAACCACGAAAAGCAGTCTTTCCTTCATTAGTAATATAAGCAAGGAGATGAGGCACAGCCTCTTGAATATCCTCACGGATTTCATAAGTGGATTCAAGACGGAAGAGATTAAAATTTCTGAGAAGGTAATCATGCAACGTCAAAAATTGCAGATTGAGTTTTGGAAGTGCCAGGCACCCTTCTCCAGAGTAGTTGATACTAGGCACAAGGCTCTCATCCCACATTATCTGTTCATTTGGATAAAGTGGTAGAGCATTTATTGCCTCCTTCTGGGATTGCTGTCTCTCAAAAAATGAAACCATGACCTCAATAAGAAAGTCAACTCTGTCTGACCATGGATCATCTCTAGATACCAGTTTCAGCTGTAAACAGCAAAAACATGACAGGATAAGTATTCCAACTACCTCAATGTCCCCAAAAATAATTTAAGTGAAAGAAGAGAAAAATGGCATTTAAGCATGTAATCATTGTTTCGATGTACACACAGATGAATATATGCATATATCATCCATGGTTCACTACTAGCCAAATCTCTTGCCTTTCTGCACACGAAATCTCCTAGCTCTTCGGGAGAAAGTATTGAGAGTTTATTTGAAAGATCAACACGCTTGTTAATTGAACCAATGTTAGCCATCGAAAGTTCTCTTAACTACAAAAGAGGAGAAGACATTTCAGATTACAGAATCAAATGTATAGAAAAGGAATCAGAAATAAATTTTTTTAGAAACATGAAAAGTCACTAAAAGCATAAAGATATAGCATCATTAGCACAAAAAACTTCCAATGTCATCAAAGGCAACAAGAAACTGACCTTTGGAGTCGTCTTAAATGCAAGCAGCTGGAAAGCTTGAAGGCGATCATAATGAGTTTGAAGCACCTCATCATCAGTCATTTGTCTGCCTAAATGATCATCAATCTCAAACTTCTCATAGAATTGAAGCAAGTCAACAAGCTGGGAAAACAGTTTTCCCTTTTCATGTCTATAGAGAGTACTCAAATGACATTTTGCAACAACAGCAATATCAGCAACCAGAGGCCTAATATATCTGTAACCACCATATAAGATATTTTCATTAATAAATATAAATATAAAATAGGAGTACCACTTATTAAAAAAGATAGCAAAAAAGAATAACAGATCTCAACTAAAAAAACTGGGTATGGCAACCCAGAGATTACTTCCGGCTTTCAGGATAATTTTGCAGAAAAAACTTGGAGATGGGAATGAGAAATAAGGAGGTGGACAAATGAAACCTTATGCATTTTGATAATTTCAGCATTGGCATTCAAACTCCTTTGACTTTTCAGTTGTATAAATGCATGTTAGCTTGCAGAAAATACACTAAATTACATGCAGAAGCACATGAAATTTTCTCAAGATATGTAAGAACAGTAAAATATTTCATTCCAATTAAACTACAGATATGCTACCTTCTCGTTGGGAGTTGGCTCAAAAGATCAATAAGAAATTCCATGAACCTTTCACAGTACAATATTGAAGCTTCATCAGCTTCTCCATCATCATCTGCACCAACAAGTTTGCTATGCCCATCATCCAGCCCCTTGTGACAAAAAACGTGGAAATCAAGTACCTGGCAGCAGAGCAAGAAACCCACAGTTAGAAACCAAATGAAGAAATACATCTGTCCAAATTCCCATATGGAAAGAATACCTCCAAAAATTCTTCTATGAGATTCCGCAAGAACCTTGCGTCCATCATACTTGAGGGATCATAAGCCTCCCCCCTTTTATTAGCCTCCTTGGCTCTCTTAGCGATCTTTCTCCATTTTTTTATAAGATCTGGATTAAGACAAAGTTCCAACTGTATAGCAAAGAAAGGAAAATATTACTCCATACTTTTAACTTTACAAAGAATGGCAACATATACTTCTCCAATATAAAAATCAATGCACCATTACCTGAAAGCGACCATATGATAGGCTATGCCAGCATTGCAGACCTGCCAGTCTCAAAATCTTTTTACTGACTATCTCATCTTCTAGACTCTACAACAAAGAGGAGAAAGGAGTAAGATAGCTATCATCCATGAAGCAAAGTAATTAATGGAACAGCACAAACATAAACAATCACCAAAGTGCGCAGGTGATGACAAGAATCTTGAAGAATGTTTGTATGCAACTACAGAAGTCATTTCGTTTCCAAATCTTTGGCAACGAGGGTTAAAACAGAAAATAATAAGAAGGAAAAAAGGTTTTATATTCAGATTTATTTTTAAAAAGAATGTACATAGAGGAGATAGGAAAAAAATATAACACAAAAGAAGATTACCAACAAAGTTGAGAAACCTTTTCAGTTCCTGTGTACACCCCTAATCCCATTTCTCAACTATGTATTCTGAAGTACATTAAAGAAGTAATGCATGCCTTTTGCTTTCACTTTCTTCTGGGGAAACAAGCATCACGAAAAGAAATATGCATCTTACAGGAGCAATGAGGGCTACACATATAGGCCATTTACGAAAATAATATCAATCTCTATCAATTGCATGCAAATACTTCATACAATCACATTAAGAGGATAAGTTGAACATTACATTTACATGGACTTTAACAAACAAAAAAACAATACAATGAGACATTTGCCACTGGAAAAATATGGGTTAGTGTCAACCTCTTTAAATATAAATGCAAATTCCAATCAGAGATACAGAATTCAAGGCACCTGAAACGCATTGATCATGAAGAGCAGGTAATTTGTCTTTTCAGCAATGCCTAAACTTCTTCCCTGCAGCCACACTTAAATTAGGATTTTAAGAACATTCAACTACCACTGCTCACATCAACATCATCTGGAATATACCACGCTTTCCAGGAAAAGTTTATTAAATGAAATGCAGTATTCAAGTTTCATAATGATTGTAACTAAGAAGATAGGGACAAGACCCCATATCTTAGCAAACATGATTTTTTCTTATGGCACCATTAGCCATAAGAATCCGATTTCTAACACTATGATAAAAGTCACACTTAGAACTCAAGAATCCTCTGTAAGTATCATAAAAAGGATAAAAGGTAATAAAAAGCCATAATGCTTGTGGTGTCATACTGTTAATAAAGGAATGGAGCAGCAACAGCAAGAATATGAGCTGGTACCCTTGTTTAATATTTTATGGTTTAAATTTGCATAATACATACACGTTCGTTTATATTGGGGTTAGCATGCAAAAGACGACCCTAATACTACTGATCAAGTGCTGCTTTTGCATGTTAACACCCAAAAGAAAAAGGAACCTATAATTGAGTGCTAAGGTTAAAGCTTCTTGATTTTCAAACAAGCAATTCCTTTAAGAAATAACTTCACTAATTATTGGACAAGCTAAGCATAGCAAGAAAACGACCAACTACTAGATTATCAAAATTTGTTGTAGAATCAGCCTTAATACTGCTCAGTGAAACGGGTCCCCCACCCTCAGAGAGAGAGAATCACAGTAGAAACACTTCATGAATCCAGACAAAACCTGCCAAGCTAGGAACAACAGATGAGCATTCCAATTCCTACGAGCCTCAATTTGAGTCATGTGGAACCTTGGCTGTGCCTCACTGGCTGTAGCACCAAAGAACATAACGATAACAACTATGGTTGCATTGCACGATAACCTCAAGATCAATTGTGCGACAGCTCAGTGTAGACCCCCACCCCAGCCCCCAACTCCTCTTCGCAACAAGAAAAAAGAAAGGGGAAAAAAAATGATTGCAAGTGGATACAGACAAAACACATGGGTAGGTGAATAACAACATTGCTGCTTTCAAGACGAGGAAGTTTTTGACAACTTAAAACTAGACAAACACAATAGTCAACATTGAAACAAAAGGATATGTTTGAGACAAAAGTTGGTCAAGAGCGGGATGCAGAAACATACCTCTTTTAGGCGAAGCACTCTGTCAAGAAATGCCCTGAACATATCTTTTCTATCATAAAAGCATATCCAACCGGCCACATTTTCCCGAAACTGCATAACCAAATTTCAAAATCCCACCTCTTTTTGCAAGGAATTACGAAGAGAAAAAAAATCCCAGCATTTAGAATAAAAAATTCAAGTGGTCTTTTGCAAAGTCATTATATTTAGCATCCAAATTTAGAAACATGTTCTCCCCATACCCATTTTAAAGCTAGTAAGCTTCCCGAAGTGTCACATGATAATACAGCTAGCACAAGCATGTTTGCCTCTTCGATGCTAAAGCCATCTCAACCACACAATCAAAGTGTATAAAGCATCTTTATCCCAATAATCATGTAAAACACCCACCCATAAAACCTCAGGAAAAGGAAAAAAAAGCTATCTTTTGTTTTGACAATTCATATGATCTACTACAAGCCTCCGTACTTATTTCCATTTTCTCAGCACAATCTGTGGTATTTTTGCACCTGATTTTCATACAATTTAGTCAAAGTTTCAAACAATTGTTTGTGCAACGTGCTTAAATTATTTCCCAAGTCATATTCCCATCCACCAAAAGAAATAATTAAAGATATGTTGCATTTAATGTAGAATTTTGCAAGTGATAAAAACATGAAATAAGAAAATTAAGAACAAATATATACCTTCTCATTGACCATGAGAATCATTGACATAACGTGCTCAAAAGTAGCTGTCTCCGGATCAAAATATGGCCAAAGATAATTCTCCAAGTACTGACTGACCTCTAGTATCATCACTCTCTGCAATGGCACAGGCTTTCTCCCACCTTCATTTACAAATATTTGTCATAAAGGAAAAAATAAATAAATAAAGGTAACTTGATAAGAAGTTCATAACTTGAATATAGAACTCTCAGCAATATGTGAGAAAAAGAAGCAAATAGGACAAGAATTTTACTCAAAAAGAAAAAAATGCGGCAAGCTTTACCTTTTACAGTCAATTCAGTATCATAAATCTCTTTAACCAATTCAGGACTGAAGGGTTTTTTCGGGGCAGCAGAATCTCCAGCTTTAGACCAATTAGCCTCTGCAATTTTAGTCAATCTGTCCCGCTGAATCTCATTCAGAGTAATAGAAGTAGGCACATCCGAACCGGGCTGCGTCCTCTCTGGGATTGGCACCCCATTAACCGGCACTTGTGACTGCACATCCACGGGGTACTCTGCCACCCTATGCCTCCTGAAATCGTAAACCCCAGTTCCATACACTCTCGTCATCTCATCTCCCTATCTTTCAATCTAAAGAGCTCCAATCTAAGAATCCTCAACCCTCACAGAAGTGTTCGAAGTAAAACCCTTAGCTGTAAAACCGTTCCTCATGCCCAAATGGAAGCAAAAGAAGCACAACTTCACCTAGTTTTGCAGCTGCAGAAACTCACTATGAGAAACAAATTCCCCCAAGGGTTTGAACTTTGAGCTTTGGAAATATATCCAAAACCACTCCTGGTTTTTTTTTTCTGCACCGGCAAGCTGAAGCCCACATGTGCAACCCTGGCCGATGAATAAAATGTTTCTAATGTTTTTTTTCCTAAAAATAAAATGATTTATAATTTAAGTAAAAAATTAGGTAAACTTTTATGTAAATACTAATACTCCCTATAACTCAATGTCTCATTTCGATTTTATTAAAAGTTAAGAAGCATGGTTCATTTTTATATGGTTTACGACCTTCTCCTTCTCATTGTATAATAGTAGTCTTACATTTTTATTTTGATATAGTTTATGGCATTTTCCTTCTCATTGTATAATAATAGTATTACATTTAAGTTAATAATTGTAAATTATAAATCGGAGAGAGTTTATGAAATTTTATATGAAAAAAGTTTACACATATTTAGAAATGAGTTATTCAATTTTATACATTCTAAAGGAAAATAAGATATTTAATTATGGAGGAACGGATTCTTTTTTAGTAGTACTTTTCTTTTTAACTGATATACAAGCATATATAAATATTTTATGGGAAGATGTGAAAATTAAAACTTAAAAGGGTGATCAATTTTATTAAATAATTATAAAGTTTAAATTTTATAGACTTGAAGAAAAAATAAATGTGCCTTGCACAATATTTTGTAAATGATAAAGGGGTATAAAGCTTTTATTATGGGAAGTTGAAAAGACAAATGATCAATCTTGTTTAATAATTAATATTTTAAAACTAGAAAAGTTTTGGGAAAAAATTAATCTTTCATACTTATCATTATGAGAATTCATTAATTATAAAAAAAATTAAAAAATAAAAAAATCTCTCTATTTGAAATTGAATATTTAACCTGTATGTATTTTAATAAAAAAGTTTGATTTAGTTCATCAACACATTGCATTGTTAAGTTTCTTAATAAATTTTCTACTAGCATAGGAAATGAGATATTTAATTTCGGATAATCGAAAATGAAATATGTAATATTCATTTTCAAAAGAGTATGATTTTTACAGTTTTGAAGCTACATTAATAACATAGACTCGTAGAATAACTCGAGCTATAGCCCAAACATTTTGGATAATAATTTCAATCATAATTTGTAAGTCAAGATAAACTAGTAAAAAGATAAACTACATCATTAAGGAACTTAATCTTTTAGAACATGTTACTGATCTAATAGCAAGAAGTGATACACAATTGTGTAATAACCTATATCAATAGTTATATAAAGAAAACTAATCTAAGAATTTATTATCATTACTAACGAAAAAAAATATATATATCAATTAAATAAAAATAAATAAAATTGATAACTTCGCAAATTTTATTGGATAATTTTAACTACTAATCATTCTAAGAATTTATATGGTTGAATTCCTCTTCATTAATTTCACAAATTTAAGATAAAAAAAAAGTTAGCAACTTATTAAAACTTCATCTTTTGTCAGACTTTGTTAGTGTGAAAAAAAAAAAAAAAAAAAAAAAAGGTTGACAAGATGCCTAATAAAGAGAACCGGAGAAGCATCAGCGTGAAAGCAGTATTATTGGTGCTCATCCATTCTATTGTATAGTCTCTACAAATGTTTGTAAATGCATACCTTTTTCTGATAATATTGCAAGAAAAAGAAGAAAAAAATTTTTTTAACATATTTAAAAGTTTAGAAACCCTCTTTAGGTATGTATAAAAGATATGATAGATAATAGATTCAATTGTTACAAAAATGTTGTAGGAATATAAAGATAGACATAAACCAAAAGTAGGATAGAATATGTAATATTTTCTTTTTCAATGTGTTCTACAAATGATCCCTAGCCCTATATTTATAGGGATACAAGGCTTAGCCTCCAAGCTTCTACTTGGAAATAAAAAATGGCCTTCCATACTTCCTAGGGGTTTTTCCTTTTTACCGGTAGGAATTTGATCATAAATAGTTATTCACAATTTACAACACTCAGTCTTGAATCACCGTAAGTAAAATGTCATCATAGACATTACATGTTTTATTGTCTCATTAAAAATCTTATTAAAAAAATCCAATAGGACAAAAATTCGATGAAGGAAAAACTAGAACAATCTGCATTTTATTCCCCCTCATGATAACAATATCTTGTTAGACTTATTTATTAGTTTTGATAACTTGATTAAATAGTTATTATGGATGGATTGGGGCTGTGATTTAAGTAATCCCTAATGGGTTGGAAAACCTAATTCTGTTCACAATTGAAGAAGATCCTAACTTCACCCTATTTAAAGACTAATAATCCCATTGCAATTAGTCATTCAGTTTTCTCTCACAATAAAATTATTAGGATTGAAACTAGTTATTCTTCCCAATAGAAACATAAATTTGTTTCTTAAGTCAAAGTTCTTTTCTTCCTTATTTGGTGCAATATGTCAACTAACGATTCTAATCCAAGTATGTCTACATAAACCTATACTATATTTGCTATAATCTTTGTCTATTTATTCCAACAGAGGTTTCAAAGCTTAGAGTTATAGTAATATAGTTGGTTATCGTAGTTGGTAAATTATTATTTTTTTTTTGGGATAATTAATTTTTGTGACTGAGAGATTTTTGTTCAAGTTTTGAAATCTTGTTACCAAAAGTATTTCCTAAGTTCTCCTTTGAGTTATTAGACAACACTCTAACCAATTGAACTACTCAAGCATACTTTTAATCTTGATTTATTCATCTCGTTTGAGCACATTATTTTATTTATGAAAAATATAAGTTTATATATATTTGTAAATTTTATTCACTCTTTTTTGGTAAATATTTGGATATTTGAAATTTGATTTTTGAGGAGCGATATTTGTTATAGCTAGTGATTGGGAATTCATCTATCATGAACGTGATCTGGGATAATATATATTTGCTCAATATGTTATCTTTGTTAATCTATCAATTTTATAAATTTATAGATGTATGTTATATTAGTAATTTTGTTTCCTATCGACATTATCAATTTTGTGTTTGGGACTATTGTGAATATTTTACTCTTTGATATTTTATTATCCTATCGATATAAATTGTTAGAGCCTTAGGTGATATTGACACGATTTTTGTTTTGAGATGATTGCTTTATGCGGTTGGAGAAACTTATGATAATTTAGGTAATGTGGAATACATAACACAGCTTCCTCCAATTCTGATCTAGCATTTTTGTCTTCGCAATTATCATCTTTTGTGAAAACTTTGAATGGGATAAATTATGAGGATCGGTTTGAATCTCTAGACCTCTCCATGAAAGATTTGGATTTATCATTGGTAGATCCTGAACCTCCTGTGCTTACCTACCTAACTTCTGCTGAGGATAGAGCTTATTTTCATAAATGACATAGATCGAATAGGTTGTGTCTTAAGGCTGTTAAGTATACCATGGATAAGAATATGACACAAGGGATTCCTAAAAGGGGACAACTCGTGAATTTGTCTATGACACTGGTGCTAAGTACAAGAAATTCGATGAGTCTCAATAGTCATATTATCTTAATTTGATTGAGAACACTAAGTTTGACAGGAGTTGGTAGTGCCTGTGAACATGTGTTGAAGCTTTCAAATTATTTTAACAAATTGAAGATTTTAAAGTTGAATTTTGATGAATATTATATGGTTTGGCATATGCTTCAATCTCTTCCATCTCAATACAGTCAGCTGAGGACATCTTGCAATGCTCAAAAGGATCATTAGTCTATTAATGATGTAATAACGATTATCACTCAAGAAGGGAAATCTTTGAAATGAGGAAATGATGTTCCTACTCCTATTGTTGAGAACCTTGCTATAAACTATGTTTCTCGAGGGCATGAGAATAAGTCAAATGATAAGCCCAAAGGGAAAAAGGGTGGAAATAGGCGAAATGATAAAGGGGTTAAGAATGAAGGTCATTTAGAGCCTAAGAAGAAGATTGGAAAGAAGATATTAAAGGGTACATGCAATTATTGCAAGAGGTATGGTCATAAGAAAGTAGATTACTACAAGCTTAAGAACAAGATTGACAAATCAGAGGTTGAGAAACAAGAGGAGGCCAAGTGAGAATGAGAAGGAGATCTCTGGGATAGAAGGGAGAAGCATAGTTGAATTCATAGGGTTAGTTAGTTTAGGGTTGTCTTTAGGACATTTATTACATCTTGAGAATGTAGTTTACTTTAATTCTGCTAAAAGAAATTTGATTTCTAGTTCTACATTGGATAAATGTGGCTATTCACTTATTCAAGGAAGTGGAAAGATTTCTATTTATCTTAAATCTGATTTGGTTGGTTCATGTATGTTATTTGGCGGTCTATACATGCTGGATTTGGATCCTAAGTTTTTCAATACATCTAATTTTGCCTTGAATGCCGTTGTTGGACAAAAAATAGAAAAGTATTGACGAAAGGTCATTGATGTTATGGCATAGAGGTTTGGATCATATTTCTAAAGAAAAGTTGGAAAGATTGATTAAAAGTGAAATATTACAAGATTTGGATATCTCCGACTTTTTTAGTTATGTTGATTTTATTAAGGGAAAATCCACAACTAGAGCTAGAAACAAAGGAGTAAAGAGATCATTGAATATCTTGGATTTAATTCATACTAACCTTTGACTCCAGCAACTATGAGAGGATTTAAGTATTTCATATGACCTTTAATTCATATGTGGACCTTTGACTCAAAATGCTATGGGAGGATTTAAGTATTTCATTACCTTCATTAATGATGTTTCTAGATTTGGATGGATGGATCTTTTTCGTTAGAAATTTGAGTCTTTAGATGGATTGAGGACATTGAAATTCGCTGTTGAACTAAAAATGGGAAAGAATATTAAATCAGTAAGATCAGATCGAGGAGGTGAGTACTATGATCAATATATCGAAATTGGGAGGAATCCGAGACCTCCTGCAAAATTTCTAAGTGATTGTGGAATTGAGACATAATGTACTATGCCAGAGACTCCTCAACATAATGGTATTGCTGAAAGGAGAAATCGTACTCTTTTGGATATGGTAAGATGCATGATGAGCTATTCTACATTGCCAGAGTTTTTTTGGGGAGATGCCTTGAAAACAACAATATACATTTTGAATCAAGTTCCAAGTAAAGTTGTTCCTAAAACTCCTTATGAGTTATTTACTAGAAGGAAACCTAATTCAATCATTTCCATATGTGGGAAGCAGAAGTAAGATCATATAATCCATATTTGAAGATGTTAGATTCTAAAACTATTAGTGGATTCTTTATTGGATATTGCATTGGTTCAAGAGATAGTCGATTTTACTGTCCTTCTCATTCTACTAGAGAAATAGAATCAGATCGAGCTATATATTTTGAGGATTAGTTGGATGGTGGGAGTCAATTGCCTAGGAAAATTGATCTGAGGGAAGATCGAGTTGCTACGCCCGAGCTAGTTTTACATTCGTCAATGATTTTGCCTACAATTGATACTAATAATAATGATCATAATAACGAGATTCCTAGTGATTTAGTTCATGATAATGACAGAGAAGTAAATGAAGATGTTGAAAAGGTTGTCCCTGAAGAAGTTCCTTTAAAAAGATCTCAAAGAGTTCGTAGGTTTGCCATATCAGATGATTTTATTGTTTATTTTAAAAAACATGATTTTTGACACTTACATTTGTGATCCCAAATCATACTAAAAGGCTCTCTCTAGTCCTGATTCTTCTACTTGGATGATTGTTATGGAAGATGAATTAGCCACTATGTTTCATAATGGAGTATGGGATCTTATTGAATTATCTGATGATTATAAACCTGTTGGTTGTAAATGGATTTTCAAGACTAAATGGAAAGCATCTAGAGCTATTGAGAGCAATGGGTTTTCAAGACTAAACAGAATGCTCATGGAAAATACAAAAATGTGATAACCTCCGGCGATTTCATAGACTCCAACCACACAATAAATTGCACCAGTGACTCATTCCAAAATCTCAAAAAAACTGGATCCAAAACTCCCACTACTAAATTCAAAACAACACAATTGAATTTGCAACACCGATCACATCATAAAAAAAGCAAGCCATTTCAGAATTAAGAGACTAATAGCGAGTGAGATTTTGTGTTTTCTTAGATTAAGTTAAGCTATTAAAAACTCTAACAGGTAATGGAAAACCCTAGAAGTTGCCATTGGTAGTGACAACTTCTTCTTGAAATAATTTTCAAATTTACCTACCATGGTTTGTGTTTAGAATTTTAGAGTATAGTGTCAGGGGTTAGGATAGGGTTTTAGGTTAGGGTTAAGATTAGGTTTATTAGTTTAGGGTTTAAGGGTTTTAAGTTTTAAGGGTTTATTAGGTCCAAAATGACAAGTGCCAATGATGCTTGACCCTGTCAGAATTTATGCAACGTCTATGTATTTTGCCAACATTATTATTGCTCTGTTCTTTTGTTGCTATGTTAAAAAGATATCACTTCAAATCTTTCAAAATCTTGATGCACATCCTATCTAATCCGTCACCTCCTCTTCTATAAGACACATGGACGGTAGGGGTGTTCATGGTTTGGATTGGTTCGGATTTGTCTTACTTTCAAACTGAACCAAATGTTTCAATTCGGAAAATCTCAAACCAAAATCAAACCATTTAAGATCTGTTTGATTTCATTCGACTTGCATAAAGTTTGGTTTGGTCAATTTCAAAAAAATTACTTTTAGTTTTTCTATCTTCATTAGATATAAAATTTCCATCTACTACAAAAGACAACACTATTTTACTATATTTGTTGCACAACAAAGATGCTCCGTCAAGTGCATTCTTTTTCTTTTTTTAGACTTTCTATAACGAAAATTTCACTTACACTGAGAAAGTGGGATAACAAAGTTCGATTTTTCTTTTTTTATAAGCTGTAGAAGACAAGTAGTGAACTATGTATTATTATACAAATATTTCACAATTTTGTGAAAAAAAGAAAAATCTACATTTTAAGAGAGAAAATCAACATCAAACTAAAAGAATTCAATGCTAGTTAGAAAATAGATAAATCAAAGAGACAAAAGTTACTCACAAGCTAAGCAATTACAATAGTTTAAATTTTATACAATCCTTAAAAACATTAATAAACTAAAACAAAAAATATAGATAAAAAATAAAGAAATTCAAATAGATATCTTTCTCAAATGTTTAGGATAGGAAAATGGGAATAATTAGAAATTATTATATAAATAAAATAATAAATATAATTACATATAAATGACAATTTGGTTCGATTTGATTTCAGTTTGAAAGTATAAAATTAATAACCAAAGCAAATTTTTTATTTGAAATTTTTCAATCCAAGACCAAACCAAAACCCTAAATTCGGTTCAATTTGGTTTGTTGGATCAGTTTTGAAAAAATTTTGAACACCCCCAATGGACTGTACATCCGTATGAGGTATGATTATATCTATAGCTTAAAGATCAAATATTACAAGTAATTTCTCCCTCTCTCTTTACAACAAACACAGATTTTTCCCATTTCTTTTTTCACTCCAATTTGTGATAATGGCTAACCGGCACATACGGGTATGTGCTTCTTCTTCTTCTTCTTTTAAATGTCTTTATTACTCAACATCTTTCTCCTCCCCATCTGTCTTCTGTTTCTTTTTTATTATTATTATTTTCTTTTTAGAGAATTTTTTTTATTGACATTCTCTACATCTTTCTTGTTATTACATTTTTTAGGTTTGTTCTTGAGTTGATTTGCACAAACCCGACCCCCCCCCCCCCCAACTTATGTTCTTCTTCTTTTGTTTTTCTCCCTCTCTTTATAACTCAACACCTTTTTACCCTAGTCTTTTCGTCTCTCCTTTGTTTTATACGTTGAAGTCTTTCTTTCTTTCTGTTCAGAGTTTTCTTTTCTTTCTTTCTCAAATTTTATTTTTTCTTTTTGTTCTCTGGTTATTTCTCTTTCAAAATTTTTTCTTATTTTCAAATTCCAAGTTAAATTACATCGTTTGTTATTGACTTTCTCTGGTTGTTTCTTATAATTATACTTCTATGGTTTTTGTTCAGGGTTATGTGCTCAACCCCGAACTCACTAGAAGTAGATGGCTTTGTTCTACCTCCTCCTCCTCCTCCCACTCTAGAATCCCCTGCCTTGAGCAAGGACTATTTGGATTATGTTGTTTAGTTGATATGGAAGTTCTATGTATTTTGTAGGCAGCTTTTCATTTTATGAAAAGCAAAATATATTTTTTTCAACTAACTAGGTTAGTTGTCTACTTTTCTCACAAGAATATAGATTGCCCTTTTTGTATTTTTGTGGAGTGAAATAGTATAAGGTTGTAAGCTTACCATTCTATATTTTTGGAATGAAGCGTCGATATTTATGTTAAAAAGAAAGTTAGGGTTTAGGGTGTAAGTTTAGGGTTAGGGTTAAGGTTATAGTTCAATGTTCAGGAATAAGGTTAGGGTTTAGGATTTTGGGCTAGAGTTAGGATTCTAGGATTAATGTTTTAAGGTTCAAATTCAGCAAGATTTAGCATTATTTGGTTTTTAGGGTTAATGATTTTAGTTTTGGAGTGTTGGTTTATTTATGATTTTAGGGTTGCAATGAGCATTATATTAGATTTTGCCCATTCTCCAAAGTTCACGTATGAATATTTAATATAATTAGGCTAACTGATGTGATTCTTTTGAAATGGGTTTCTCCAAAAATACACCAAGTTATGAAATTTTACCCAGAACTCATGTAGAGATTCAAGTTAGTACAATGACCTATGAAGTTTTTCAATCATCAACCATTATGTTGATGTTGGTAGACAAATAAACACCTAAACCAAAGTGATGAAGAGCCCCAGAGTAGTTGTTCAAGAACCCTAAGAGATTCTATGAAAAACACTCGCAAAGAACAAATTTAATCCAAGAAGATTCTTTAATTTGATAAGATCATGTTTGTGGAAAGTTGGTTACAAATGTAAGAATGAAGAAAGTATTCATAGTACTAAACCCTAAAATAACATAACAATTCATTCATGGGGTAAAAGTACATAAATACCCTTGATGCATATTGAAATAACACGAAATAAAAGAGAAATGGTGGCAAAAAGGATGATTCCAGGCTGAAAATGGTCTCGATCGAGGCCTGTCCTTTGCACTCGTGAAGTTGACAAGCGCCGGGGAGGAAACAAGTCGAAGCACCGGTACTGCTCTAAGTGCCTCCAATTTTTCAGTGCATTGCCTTCTCTTCAACCAGTGCCTGTCCAACCGGCACTACCATGTAATTCACAACTCAACTGGACAAGTGATCATGCATGGTATTTTGGTGGGTTGGTGCTCATGAAGTTGGTATCAAATAGCCTGCTCACTAGGACTAGCCAGTGCATGTCTTCACTTGAGTCTCCAACATAATTGAACTGCAGCCTTGAGTCTTGAATTAAAGCAAGCAGCTAATCAATTGTCTTTTGCAGCCTTGGTGGGTCGGTGATAGCTTCATCAATCAATTGTATTTGGAAATGGAACAAGTTGCTCAATTGTTTTCTTAAAAAGACTTTGTGTGGAGCTTGATTTGAAGCTTATTCTTCAATCTATTTCTTTTCCTTTTTATTCTTGGCTTTCTTCACTTGATTTCACAAGTCTCCAAGGTCTTGAACTTCATTGCAATCCCTCTCAATTCCTTGAATCAAATGAATATTGTAACCCCTTCTTGATTGATCTTCATTATTCATTGATTTCTTCTCAAAGATGGCATGGCATTCAACTTGTTCATCCTTGTATTGTACATATGCTATCAAGGCTTTCTTCATTCTTCATTCTTCATTCTTCATTCTTGGAATATGATACTTGTATTTGAAATATATGTCCTTGTACATTGGCTTTGTTGCATAGCATCAATGTTCTCTCATAGTTGAAGTATAGGTCCATATAAGCATGTTTTGTTCTATAAACTTCATCTTCAATGCACTCATTCTTTGATGACTTTTCATGATAGCTCCACCAATGTTAGGATTGCTCGTTGATATCGATCTCTAACTGATAGGAAATTGTCCAATATAAATCAGACAAACACGACACTGGGGGCATTTTTAGAATAAAACTAATATATCTAATGCAACACTATATTGCATTTTTAGAATAAGATTAACATATCTAATGAAAGTAAAAGTATGTGCAAATTAAAATTAAAGATTCGATTTTATAATAACAATATTATCTACAGATTATAAACCAGTGGGGGACACATTGAATCACATCAATAAACACAAACAATAAAAGTTAAATATGTACTTTTGGCACAAGGAATTAAATCCTATCTTATATCCAAATAACTAATTCTCCAATCTATTAAATAGGATAGTGACTTTGAAAAATGAGTTTAATTAATAGATTGCCCTTTAATTTCATAAAGTTTATATAAATAAATATATATATATATATATATTTATTTATTACGTTGGTATTATTTTTTTATAGCCCACAAATAATTTGCACACTAAAATTATCATGTTAAACATTTAAAAATAATTAATTATAGTAAGTAGGGATGGGGGAAGGAATACAAAAGGGTATTGTGTGTTGCTAGGAGTTAAGGGGGGCGGTGGGGTTGGTTGAGAGAATTTGATCTCTTAAAAACGAACTGGATTTAAGGGGAACGAATCCTAGGGAAAAGTAGCAAATTATTTGTGGACTAATTCCATCATTGATAATTGTAATTTCCTCAACAAAGACTTGTTTCCAATATTCAGATATGTTGATATGGCCCTTCTTCAATTTCTTATTGGAATTTCTGGTAATTCAAAAACCCTTTTCGCAGAGACCCAAGGGCATCAAAAGCTCATGAAATAATTAGAATTCAACAGGGCCAAGATGGGACAGTATAGTTTTCAACCCTAAGTCGACCCCTAACCCTAACAAATTAATCCAACTTGTATAGCCCTTTTATTACTTTCTATATATTATAAATACTAATCGGTGGCCTGCACATATGTGCAGGACTTATTTTTATATATTGATTTGCAACTTTTTTTTCTTCTTCTGTATTTTTTTATGTTAATACTCTGAAGATTTTAAAGTAATATTAGGTCGTGAGTTTGACTTGATCTTGCTATATACTTTAGTCTCGGGGAGTTGCAGTTCCTAGCAAAACAGTTGAGATGCCTGCGAACTAATTGAACATTGCTATGGAAAAAAAAATCCCGTTTTAATAAAAGTTGTAATAATAATAAAAAATTTAAAATTTTATATTTAATCTAAGTTTCTGTAAATAAAAAATGGTTTTGAGATATTAGAAATATCTTAATATTCCATATGAGTTATCATTTCATTTACCTGACATGAATTGTTGAATTGTTTCTCTATATACAGCTGATATGATAGACTTGTCAGTTTAGCTTTCTTTTCTCCTATTTTAATTATTTGGCCACCTTAAGTTATGCTCCCTCCGTTTGGAATTGAATGTTCCATTTTGACTTGCATAAATTTTGAGAAAATGAATTGACTTAGTTTATTTTACACTTAACCATATCAATTTCTTAAAAAAATTTTAACTAGTTTAAAAAATAGAATATTCATTTTCGGACAGCTCAAAATAGAAACTTGAATATATAATTTCGGATTGAGGGAGTAATTTTTAATTGTAAAGTTAACAACGTTAGAATCTGTGGCTCTATAAACAGTCTTTTGTTTCTTCAAATTAGACATCTTTCTGTTGATTAGATACCTATATGTGTTGTAATTTTTTAATTTAGTTTACTAGGATTTTCATTTGCTAGGGAAGCTATTGCAAAATCTGAAAGTGTCTATAAAATTTAATTCTTTTATGCAAAAAAATACCGGACATGATGAGAATTCAATCATAATGTTTGTTGATAAATTTCCTCAAAGATCCAACATGTTTACTAGCACAAAACATATTTTCTCTCAAGTTTCCACGCCTCTATTCTCTGTGATCAATAGCAAATTCATCTTGAAACCAAATAAATATCATACCATACAAAGTTATGGTATACTATAGGAGCAATAGCAAATTCATCTTTAAACCAAATAAACATCATACCATACAAAGTTATGGTATACTAATGCAAAGTTACCAGACATGAGAAAAATACAAAGATAATAATAATTAAAAAAATTATCAAATAAACTTAATTGGTTTGAAAATAAAATTGCAATTGAGAAAGAAAGTAAAAAATTGAAATGGTATAATAGAACCAAATCTCATATATAACTATTATTATGAATGGAAATGACCCTCAAATCTCACTTTTCGCATGAAAATAAAGATAGATCACCCCTCAAATTTATTACATTTTGTAAAAACAAGGGTGAACAGGCAAGACTTTCAAAAAAACTAGTTTTATCTCTCCAACTTTAATTCATCTCCGACTACAAAAACGTACAAAAAGAAGCCACTTCTTCCATTTTGGACATTAAGCCTTGACGGAAGCAACCCAGATGCCAACCTCCAAGCAATTTTAGAGGGGTATTTTGGACCCTCACAAGCTATTGCTCCATACTCCTCTAGTTGTCCCCTCTGTCTTCTACCGTTCTCTCCGCCCCGTTACTTCTCGAATCTATGTAGATCTGAGCTAACCCATCATCGTCTACCAAAGCTATCCACCCCCTTTCCTCTTTCTTCCTCTTGCCCAACTCAACCTTTCATCATCACCGCCAAAAGTTTTCAATTCCAGATCTATGCTCAACTCACCTTCTTTCCTATCGTTAACCCATCTTATCTTCATCGTTGCTACTTAGGTTCGCAACCCATGGCGGCTCTCTCACTTCTATCATTTTTGCCTTCAACCTCCACCAAACCCTCCACTACTCCTACCCAAACCTTCATTCTATTTACTTACCCAGATGGAAAGGGTCACCTGATGAGTCGAAAGAGCCTTCCAAGTAGGACACCTCCCAATCCCCTTGCTTAAGAGAAATTGCGAGGGATAAGTGTTGAACACATCTACCATCTGTAACTTACTACAAGAGATTGGTGCCAACACCCGACCCATGTCTGATACTAGCGTAATTATCAATTCAAATATTGACGTATTCACCTTCTTCGCCAGTTGAATAACTTTTGAGAAGGAAAAATCTTCACTAGTTGATTTTAGATTTGTCTTCTCATCGTTCACATACATCATACGATGATGAAAGGATGGATATCCTAATCTCATGAGGGAAGTAGGGATGGGTGAGCACAAAGTTGAAGGATTTATGAGTATGATGAAAGGGTCCAAAACACCCTCGTAAAATAGGATGTGGGATGCTTCCGTCAGGGCTTAAGGCCCAAAATGGACGGAAGGGCTCTTTTTATACTTTTTAATAGTTGGAAGGCCAAACCCAAATAATTTAAGGTTGGAGAGCTAAAAGCAGATTTTTGAAAAGTTCAGGTTCACTTGGAAATTTTTACCCTAAAAATAAGGTCAAATGAATTAAATAAATTATTTTTAAAATCTCAGAGTCCCTTTGTTTTTTTTGCAAATTTCATATCTTAATAAGAAAATTTATTTGATATGCCAAAAAGAAAGGATACTATGTGGTGTTTTCTAAGGAGTTGTCCTCTAATTTTATAACATGTATATTTTATATATAATCTACTATCTATATAATATATTACTTTTTTTTTTTAAAGCTGTGTTCATTCCAAATTGCGCCCACCTCAACCTTCTACTTATCCAGGAGGGTATTGGTGGGACTTGAACATGAGACATAGAGTCTGTGCGCTCGCTACTCCACCCACTCGGATGTCTCCGAAGGGACATCTATGTAATATATTACTTGACAGGAGCATTGATCTATAATTGGTTTTGTGTCTTTATTTGACTTTCATTTGAATAATACTAATTCGATTTGGTTTCTAAGGATTGTATTGTGTAGCTTCCATTTGGTTTTATTCATTTCGTTTTCATCCGTACTCTTTTGAGTAGCTTGTTTTCAAGTCTATCTACTTTTGTTCAAAATTTAAAATTTGTCCACTTTTATTCAAAATTTTGAAATTACTCGATTTGGCTATTCACTTTTCATCTATAAGCACTTTGACTTTTTTATTTTTAAGTTTGAAATCAGCTTAATTTTTTAGGTGGTTTAACAAAATGAAACCAACTCAGTTTCATTGAAACAGGCTCACTTTTTTTAGCTAATTTTAGTGAATATAGTTTAGTTTTTGGACCAATTTCACTGAAACCAGCACAATATTGCAAGTCATCTTATCTAACTCTCCGGCCACCATTTTTACACTTTTCAACTATTTTCAATCCAAATCAATCCTAAGGACCCCCCAAAATAACAATTCAAACCCATGTATAAACGAGCAAAAAAACTTCAATTTTTCACAACTCATAAACACCGAAGCACCCAAATGACTACATGTAATCTTAACAATCAAACACTAAAACACCCAAATGAAAAAACCAAACAATAATGTTGGTGAAGTTACATTGAATTTTTGATTGAGAATAATGTTTAGATATTTAATTGGCTATCTTGAATAAATTTGAAAATGAACCATTAAAATGACTAAAATTGGCAATTATCACATTTTATTCGTGGAAGAGTAATTGGATGTTTAAGGAACTAACCTTTGGTTAGTTTGGTACATTGGTCCTTAACCCATCTTTTGGCCATGGTAGTCATCAAACAAATTACGATTGGACAACTTGGTCCTTCTAATCATATTTTTGAAAATAATAATAAAAGTTCAGTCAACAACCATTTGACCAAATTAACTGGGGTAAATTCGATGCTACGCAATTTAAAAGGCCAGAAACGGTATCAACTGAAATCTTGCTGAGCTATATTTCGATTTCTAATTTAGCAAGAAATTGTGCTTTCATCTAATTTTTGGTAATATTTTGTTAAATTTAGCAAGTGAACCTCTTAGAGCCACATGTTTCATTTTTTTAAGGGTAATTTTGTCAAATTTTAAATCACTGTCATTTCTATCGTAATTGTAACCTTTCATTCCAATCACTAGGGTGACCAATTGAGGGCCGAATGATTGTGGTGCTCAGAGGCTAAGAAATTTTTATTCTATTAAGTGTTACTTTTGTCAATTGAATAACTTTTTTGACTGTCTACATTAGAGGTTACAATGAGGACTACCACATGACTTGGTTTCCGACAATGATGTGGAGATTTTCACAAAATTTGTGGGGTTGAAAGAAACTAACTCCTTCCATCCTTTCAAAACTTAAATTACCAACCCATCAAAATGTTTGGCCATATTCACGTCAGTCCTGTTCAATTTACTTGAGATTGTTAAATTTAAAAAATGGTCTCAACCCCTAAGGGTTCAGATATTCTATTTATATATTATAGAATATAATTACAGTAATAGCTGTCTATTACAGTATAACTAATTAAAAAGTAAAACACAAAGGAAATCTGACTAAATACATAATTATAAAATAATCATAATAAATATACTATTCTAAATACATTAACACACCCCCTCAATCTGAGCAGGATATGACATCACATGAAGATTGCTCCTTAATTGTTTGAAGTGATGAGTTGAAAGACCTTTTGTGAGAATGTCTGCAAGTTGTCGATTAGTAAGAAATATACTAAACATGCAAAAGGCCAGAAGCAATTTGTTTCCTTACAAAAGAAAATCAATAGCCAAATGTTTTGTCCGAGAGTGAAAAATAGGATTGATAGTTAAGTAAATGGCACAAATATTGTCATAAAACATCAGAGGTGGATCACGAAGAAATACACCCGAATCCTTTATCACATATTGAATCCAAACCAATTCAACTACATAGCCTACAAGAGCATGATACTCAGCTTCTGTACTAGATCGAGAAATAGTATGTTGCTTTCGAGAACTCCAAGAAACAAGAGTATTACCAAGAAAAATGGCAAAACCCGAAGTGGAACATCGAGTATCAGGACACCCAGCCCAATTAGCATCAGTATAAGCACTAAGAGAACAAGTAGCAGGATGGATAGAAAGACCAAATGATAAAGTACCAACAACATAACGAAGAATACATTTGACTAGAGAAAGATGAATAGTACAAGGAGCACTCATAAATTGACACACAATGTTAATAGCAAAGGGAATGTTAGGTCTAGTAATAGTTAAGTATTGCAAAACACCCAAAAAACTACAATATTCAGTAACATCTGATACTAACTCACCATTGTAACAGAGGGTCTAGACCCTGAGATTGGAGTTGATACCGGCTTTGAATTCAAAAGTCTTGCTCATGATAACAAGTTTCGTGCATATTTAGACTGGTCTAAATGCAAACCATTACAAGTATGAGACACACAAATACCCAAGATATAGTTAAGTGGACCCATATCAGACAAGGGAAAAGGACACTTTAGGTGAGAGATGAAAGATTGACGTAAGTCAACCTGTGAGAATAATGTTATCAACATAAAGGAATAGATATATATAAGCAGAACCACGTTGATACACAAACAAAGAACTATCTGATCTACTATTACAAAATCCATATGCTAATAGAGAGCTATTGAACCTACTAAACCAGGCATGGGTAGCCTATTTAAGACCATAGAGAGATTTACAGAGTTTACGTACATGAGTTGGAAATTGTGAGTGAATGAAACCAGGAGGTTGGGACATATAGACACATTCTGAGAGAGCACCATGTAAGAAAGAATTCTTAATATCAAGTTGACAGGGTTCCCAATTTCAGGAGACGATAATTGTCAAAACAAGATGAATGGTAGCAAGACGAGTAACAAGACTGAAAGTTTCAGAAAAATCAATACCGGGTTTCGGATTATAACCTTTAGCAACTAAACGAGTCTTATAACAATCTAAAGTACCATCAGATTTCTGTTTGACTCAATAAACCCATTTGCAACCAACAATATTCATATCAGGAGTACGAGGAACTAAGGTCCAAGTATTATTGGCAAGTGAAGCACTGAACTCATCAGCCATGGCAGAACACCAATGAGAGTCCTTGACAGCATGTGAAAAACAAGTTGGTTCAATAGGTAGAGAAGTGAGGGAAGATGCAATAAGAGCATACTTTGGGTTTGGTTTTCTTATACCTTCTTTAGACCTTGTAAAAATAGGACGTAAAGAGGGATTTGGAGAAGTCGAAGAAGGATTATCTATAGAAGGTGAATGTAGAGTGGAAGAATCTAAAGGTGGACTTGTAGTGGGAGAATTCGAACTAAGTACAAGAGGACTTGCATAATCTGTACAAGGTACAAGAGATGGACTTGAAGCAGCAAAACTTGTATTACATATAGAATGAGAGATAAGGGGTTGTGAAGATACAACTAATGGAGGAATAGGAGCTTGAAATTGAACACCAGTACCAGAATCAATAGAAGAAACGATAGATATAAAGTTAGGTTGTGACTTGAATGGAAAAATATGCTCAACAAAATGAACACTCTTGCCACAATAAACTTTGCGGGAATCAATTTTTAAACATCAATAGCCCTTACGGGACGGACCATCACCAAGAAAGACATAGGGAGCAAAGGGAGAGGCAAGTTTATGAGAACAATAGGGTTGTAGATTGTGATAACAAAGACATTCAAAAGGCTTTAAAATAGAGTAATCTGGAGGACTAGAAAAAAGAATTTGAAAAGGAGTGATAAAATACATAACAAAATTTGGTAATCGATTAACTAAGAAAACTGCAGTAGAAAAGGATTCAACCCATAAATGTAAAGGAGCCCCAACATGAGAAAGAAGAGTTCATCCTATTTCAGTAATATGACATTGTTTACGTTCAGAAACTTCATTTTGTTGAGGTGTATGAGGACAAGAAGATTGAAAAAGAATGCCATGAATAGAAAAATAGTTTGAAAACCATTTATTATTATATTCACCATCACTGTTAGATCTAAATTTCTTCAATTTTATTGAAAACATATTTCAACTGAAGTTTTAAATTTAACAAAAATATCAAATACTCAATGTTTAAAGCGAAGAGGACAAAACCAAACAAAAAGAGAAAAATCATCAATAAATATAATATAATACTTGAAACCACGAGCAGAAGGAATTGGAGAAGTATATACATCAAAATGTTTAAGCTTAAAAAATGAGTTGGTCCTAGAAGTACGACGAGAAAAAGGTACAATAGAATGTTTGAATACTAAACAGGAATTACAAAAAAGTTCTTGAAATGCATTTTTTTCCAAAAGAAATAAAATTTTGAGATTGGAGACATTGCAAGATTGCAGCACCAGGATGACATAGACGAGCATGACAAGTAGCAAGATAGGAAGAAATGCAAGTGAGAGCATAAGGTCAAATAGTAGAGGGAGTTGAGGATGGCTGATTGGAGACAGGACAAAGAGAGCTGTCACTTGGACACTGAAGAAGAGTTCTCCCCATCACCAAATCCTTAATGCAAAAACCCCATGCATGAAATTTAATAAAATAATTATTATCAAGAATAAATTGACGAACAAAAAGTAATTTTTTATGCAATTGAGGAATATGCATAATTGAATTTCACTTAAAAGAAGATATAGGACTATGCAAACAAGCAAACCCAATAGCAAGAACAGGAATAAGAAAACCATTGCCAATAGCAACTGTATCAGAAAAGTGAGAAATACTAGAAATTTTACCTTCATCATAGGTCTTATGGGAGACAGCACCACTGTCCATATACCAGGCTTTATCATTAGGATCATGAATATGAAGGCCTACAAACTATTTATAAAATTTTGGACTAACATACACATGATTCATGCTTTGAGGACAAGAAAGAGTGGAATGACCCATGATATTGCCAAATTTGACAAGCAACAAAAGTAATAGGATTAGGGGAAGCAAATGCAAGGGTAGAGGATGTAGGAATAGAACCAAGAATATCACGGGAATTGCTACCTGTAGGCAATTACTGAGACATAGGGGCTGAAATACCTGCTATTGAATGCTCGGATCAGATTTTCCATTATCTCCTCGATCACCACCATGGAAACAGCCACCACAATTACCACCTCTGTTATATCAACGTCCAAAATGATGACCACCACTATTTGGACCTTGAGACTGCCCAAGAACGGTCTCAGATGAATCAAAAGAATGTTGTTGACTGACAAGAGTTGTGGAAGCAGAAGAAGAACTATGCAAATGCTCCAATCTAGACTCACGTGTAAGTAGCATATAAAGTTCACGAAAGGAACGCGTGGGACGATGATTCGAAGCCATGGTGACAAAGGACTTGTATCAGATAGGGAGGCTATTGAGGGTATGGAGAAATAATTCTGAATCCATAATGCGACGGTTGATAAAGGCAAGATTGACGGATAACTCCTGTAGTCGAGTCATATAGGTGTCTAAAACGATTGAAGTGCCTGCATGTATTGGAGTTCTCTTGTAGTAGCAGTATCAAGAAAATGAGATTTCAAGGCAGCCCAAGCAGCAGCAGACGTCTCAACTCTGCGCAAATAGGGTATTCAGGGTTGGGAATGAAAAGGCAATGAAATAACTACTTTTATATGATTTTTAATAAATTATTTATAGATACTTCTAGTTATTTTATGCCAATTTGTGGAATATTTTACTCTCATATTTAATTCTTTGATTGCAGGAATTTTTAAGGAAAAAGATTTCAAAAAAAGGGCAAAAGAGGAATTTAAGGAGAAAGGAGAATCCTAGTTCACGAAGAAGAATATTTGGAGGAATCTTGGAGGAATTAAAAGTCCAGAAGAAGAATTGGAAGTTGCTTAATTCGAATTCAAGAAGAAATTGGAAGATAAAGTCAAAGAGGAAAACTACTTCCGATTCTTATTAGGAAAATACTTCTTTTGTAATAGTTAGTTTTGTTTTAGTATCTTAGTATTCCATAAATAGGTTAGTAGACAATCAGATCATCTCATTTCATCTCTCATATTCTTATTTTCTCTACAAGCAAGAATTCTTGGAGGAATCCATCTTTGGAGTTCGTTAAGGAGGATTGAACATTGAAGAGTTTGCAATTAGTTTCTTTATTTCTTTCTACTCTTCTTTATGTTCAATCTTTTATCTTGTATTGTTTTAAGATGATGATGAGTAGCTAGTTTATTTATATTAGGATTTTAATGGATTCTTAGTCAATTTATTTGAGTTAAATCTTATTTCTTTATTTGATGATTATGCTTTATTGATTTATTTGTTAAGAAGACTGACCATCTTTTTATATGACAAAACCTTTAGAAATTGAAAGAGGGCTTTTGGTTTTTGGGTCGATGAACAAATAACTCTTGATAGAATTGACTTGTGATGAGTTAATTTTATTTCTAATTAGGATAGACATATACCGGATTACCTTGGGTAACCATATTGTGACTTATTCTTCATCTACTCATTCTTTTTGCCTTGACATAGACATATAACTTTTGTAATTGATTGGGTAAGTTCTTTAATTGTTTGAAAGAGAATTAAACGGAATTTATGTGTCACGATTAATCAATTTGCATAATTATTATATGTTGAAAAGGATTTTTCTCACTGAAATTTGTCTTTGATGAAATTGTAATTCTAGGTTTTTTCCATCAATCTTTTCTAAAATATTTCTATTGCTTTGTTTTAAATCTTAAAAACTCAACCGTTTTTATTCCTTTGACTTAGAAGAAAGTTGTTTGTTAGTGATTGGTACTTGTTTTTATTCACAAACTCTCTGTAGGACGATACACGTTTGATCTCTTTATGACTTGTTAACAATACGTATACTTGCGTGTGCAAATTGGCTAACAAGATACGTATATTGTATTACTTGTCAACAATACGTATATTCGCATGTGTGATTTTTAATGAATATTGATAATTCTAGTTATTTTATTGCCTTATTAGGGAACAAGATTATTTTCAGGAGATTTGAGAAAAGGCGAAGAAGGATCAATTTCAAGGTCAATATGATCTATAAGATCATAAATATCTAAAATTGGCTTAAATAAAAAAGACCACTTCATATAGTTTGAAGAATATAATTTGAGAAGTGAGAGAAAGTTTGAGAGTGGAGCTCTCAACCGTGGAGTCGATCTTCCTCATCCGAGAGACAAATTCCAGGTGTTTTTCCGCATTAAGACCCATCTGTAAGTGCTACTTTCTTTGTGATTATACCTACTATATTCTACTTTGGAGTATACGGCGATTGAAACATATAAGGAGGTGCTGGAATTGCAATCCTAGCTGCTACAGTAACTAGAGAGTTTCCACTCACACTACTGGTCATCCACTGTCCCGACGGGTACTTGGGGTGAGTAGTCATCCCCCCTGAGGCCTGTCTTGTTGCTGGATTGGGAGACATTGCATGGTGGGGTGCTGAGACTGGTCGGATAAACTTGGTGAACTGGTTGGCCGACCAAGTGTGAGACACCAACCCAGCTTGATTTCTCAGCTCGGCCCGCTTGATCGCCGATAACAGGGGTTGGTTTCGCTTAGTTGTAGCAGAGAAACCTCCCCGGTCGAAGTTGTGGCAAGTATCATTACTGATCTGTTTCAATGAAGAAGACGGGCACGCCTAGTTTGATCTACTCTGTTGGTCACTGTAGCCGCAAAAGGTGTTTCTCGGGCCTGCCATGGTTTGAATTCAAAATTTTCCTCTCTTCTCAGTGACAGCATGACCAAGCGGAAGTCAAAGGGCGGGGCAAACAAAAATGGGCCACGAACCAACATCAATGCGGGCCAGGACTGGGGTATGAAGTTGGATCACCAAAAGGATGTTGGGCTGGAGGACCATATTTTCGTTGGTTCATCCGAATTGGACCAAGCTGGTCTTAATGGGGACCTGGCATTTCTGAGCGAGGAGCTGGACATTGGGCTGTCTAAGAAAGAAATTGTTGGGCCACTTGAGGGCATTCTTAATAGGCTAAGGAAGGTGCAAGAAGTTGCTGGACCGGGGGATGAGACAAAGGCTGCGGCTGGACCATGCAGTGATGGAATTCCAGGCATGGCATCTCCCCAGAATCTAGAAAATGAGATTGCCATGACTCCTCCCGGGGCAGAATCAGGTGCTTGTGGATAAAATGGGCCAACCAGCAGGTGTTGAGGGCAACAAAGGAAAACCTAGGACTTGGGCAGGCATGCTCCGGCAAAACCGAGTCCTTGACATGGGTCTTAAAGCGGTTGGATTGTGCTCACCTTTGATTGTGAAGAAAACCGCTCCCTTGTTATGCATAAAGGGCCACACTCAGTCTATGGTCGGTCGCTGCTCCTTAAGGACATGCCCCCATGTTTCGACTTTAACGCTAAGGAGTTGAGGAAGGTTCCCCTTTGGGTTACCTTCCCGGGATTGAACGGACAGTTTTGGACGAAGTGAGCACTGAGCATCATGGGGTCCAAACTAGGCAAGCCGCTCTCTACGGACCAATTCACTAAAAACTTGGAACGGAAAGACTATGCTAGATTGTTGATTGAGGTGGATGTCTCTATGCCGCTCAAACAGGAGGCCCTAGTGAGGAACCCCTATAGGGGTGACGTTTTCACGCAAAGGGTGATCTATGAATTCGAACCAAAGTTTTGCGGAGTTTGCAATAGCTTTAGCCACACCATTGATCAGTGCCCGACCACGGAACAATTCCATGCTAGCAGTAAAGATGCAACTGCTACGGGGCAGGGGCACAATCAAGAAGGCAGTAAGGAAGCCAAGGCTGATAATCTGACCCCAGCAGGGGCATAGAAGGCTGGAGGGAAGGGTAGGCGGTCACGCAACCGTTCCCGATTGAGAGGACAACAAAAGGATGGGATTGCATTGCAGGAGGAGTTGATCAAGAATCCAGCACCTTCAGGACCTGCACTGGACACTGGACTGACTGTGGCTGGACCAAGCACCTCAGGCAGGGAAGTGGAGACTGCACCGAAGGTGCCGAGGAATGACTGCACTCCAAACCAGTCGCTTATGCCAGAGGAGGTCCCTGTACCAGTGCACCCCATAGGCGGATATCTGGGTGGGCAGTGTGCTACAGGAAGGGGGCAGGCGAGTGTGCAGGCAGTGGTGAGCAGTGGCACTTCTAGCAAACAGGCTGGAAAGGGCAAAGGAGCAGGAGGGCCGGGAAACCCTCCCCCGGAATTGCCTAAGGCAGACCCGGCCCCTTGTAACAGGAAAGCCAGCAAGGCCAAGCACGCTAACAAAATTGTCAAATTGGATACTAGGCGAGCGGCTGACAACATGGCTGGGGGTCCCCCCGCATGAGGATAGCCTCTTGGAACATAAGGGGGTTCAACCTACCCCTGAAACAAAAAAGTGTGAAGGATCTCATGGCTCGGCATGGGATCGATGTTATGGCAGTTCTAGAGACTAAGATGAAATTTGCTATGATTGGGAAACTCATCCAAACAACATTTCAAGGATGGAGAATGGCGAACAACTTCCTTGATCACCACGGAGGTCGGATCTTGCTATTTTGGAAGGAGACCACTACCATGGTGGATGTCTTGTTTTCTCACCCTCAATGCATCCACACCCGGGTGACATGTAAGGTAACATCTAAGTCCTTCCATGTTTCCTTCTTTTATGGTTTGCATTCGATATCCTTTAGACATGCATTATGGGACTTTCTGGACTCTTTGGATATTGTTACCCTTCCTTGGTTACTGGTGGGAGACTTTAATAGTGTCCTTAGATCGGAAGACCGGGTTAATGGGGCGGAGGTATCAATTAATGAAATGAGAGACTTCATGAATTGCTGCTTAAACAATGGGTTGAAGGAGGTTACGTCTACCGGATGTGCCCATACTTGGACAAACCACCAAGTATGGACAAAGCTTGATAGGGTGTTGATGAATCATGCTTGGCCAACATTGGAGATGGATACGGTGGCACACTTCTTACCATTGACATATCATTCGGATCACGCGGCATGTATTGTCAACATCGGGACAGATTTCATGCTGGTTAGACGGAGGTTCAAGTTCTACAACATGTGGCTTGAGCATGAGCACTTTGTGGAGATTGTTAGTAGGGGTTGGGCCGACGTTTGGCAAGGTACGGCTCAATTTATCCTGTGCAAGAAGTTAAAGTCACTCAAGGGCCCCTTAAAGACCCCTAACACCCTACATTTTTCACATATATCCTCTCGGGTCAAGAGGGTGGAGGAGGAGCTAAAGATGGTCACATCCCTCTTACACGATGACCCGAATGACATGGCCCTTAAAGGCAAGGTAGTGGAACTAAGGGAACGGGTGACCAAGTTGGCCTTGGCAGAACGGTCTTACTTCTCCCAAAAGGCGAAATGTACTTACATCAACTTGGCGGACAAGGGGACCAAAATTTTCCACGACTTGGTCAAGAGGAACAATAAGAGGAATCAAATTGTGTCGATCATGAGGCAAGATGACTCGGTCACACAAAGCTATGATGAAGTTGGGGCAGAATTTGTGTCATACTACCGTACTCTCTTGGGAACTGCAGTGGAAGTCATTAAGCCGAAAGTGGAAACCTTCATGGCAGGGAATATGGTGACAAGGGAGATGGCAGCCACACTCTGCTTGCCGATGGAAGACCGAGAGATCAAGGATGCATTGTGGAGTATTGATGAGGGGAAGTGATGTGATTTTCTTGTGGGTTGAAGGGTTAATTTCACACACAACAATCAAATCAAATCAGTATAAAATAAAGGACTCATCAAAGGTAAGTTTTG
>JAOXNR010030439.1:0-22893 GCA_028571225.1 Parsonsia alboflavescens | reverse complement strand
TATAATCAGACTCCGTCTTTTTACATCCAACACGAGATTGGAAGGGAAGATTTATAGTACATGTGATGATCCCCGGGATTGGTCATCACCGCCGTACATTGTAGACTTCTATCTGCATTTTGATTAGCCGTCGCGTCCGAAAGTTCAACGTCAACTTCAGCTTTAACTTTAGTTCCGAATTTCCAATCTACATTCTAGCACTCCAACTTTTGGCTCGACGAATGTTCAATGTTTTTCGGTATTTCAAAATAATTGTCCTTTTAAGCATCTTTGTTTCGAAAAAATTAATATAATTAATTACTTTTCTTTTATAAATAACATTGTCCCTTATTATTATATCATATTTTTCTTCTTTCTCATATTTTTTATTTATAGGTTAGTTATTGAAAATAATAAATTAATTTTAAAAGAAGTGTAAAGGAAAATTAATAAGAAAAGTCGAAGAGATAATACTTTATACCTTTTGTTTTGAAAGGTATAATCGATAATTATTTTGAAACAAAATCTCTCTTTTAAAACTATAATCATTTTAAAAATTGACAATACGAAATTTTCTTCTTTTAAGGATACAATTACGATTGAGGTATTTATTAGTCACTGTATATAATTGAAAATTGCTTCTTTTATAATTTTTTTTTATTTTTTAAAAGAACAACTACAATTAAAAACATACAAGTCTAATTTTAATTTGATAAAATCATTAAAGAATAAATTATGCCCTTATAAATCCGACTAATATAATAATTAATATGATCGTTGTTATGTTTAATCGTAGCTAATTGTTTTATCAAATGAATTAAACTTTTGCAATACCAAACATAAATAACTATATAACATCAAAAGTGCCCATTTCTTTAGGCGGAATATGGATCATTACAAAATCTTACTAATATCCCTCTCACAAAATTCACTGATATCTTATGCGTCCATATCCAGAATTTGGCACCGCTGTGCTTAACACAATATTTAAGGAATATTTTTAATTTGAAAAATTACCATATTAGCTTTATATTAAAAAAATTTATGGTAGAATCATATAGTTAATGGGATGCAAATCATCCAAATAAATTTATGGTAGAATCAAAATGGTATTTTTTTGGTGAAATTCAAATTTGAAGTCTATGCTTGTCACTTCTAGATGTCCAAAATGACAAAGTATGTAATACTTTACATTCAATATCTAATTTTGGATGCAGTATTAATTTTGTTGATAATTTGGATATGAATCCCGAGTTTAGATGGTTTCTATTTTTATTAATATAAGAAAATACACTTAACAGAACAAGACTAGTGAAAATTCCCAAGTTTTATGGTATAATATTTCTCCTAATGAAGACAGTCAAAAATTTTCCATTCTAGAAACTAAGAAAAAACAGTCAAAGATGTCGACGAAATCAAACAGTCAAAAGCTTTTTTTTTTTTTCTTTCTTTTTCTTTTTCTTGGTTACTTTAAGTTTGTAATCTAGAAAGGGATCTTGAAAACTTGAAACTAATTCTATTATTTGTTTCGTATGAAATTAAACATAATGAATCCATTTGGACAGCTCCAAATGCTGAGTTTTCGAAAATTAAGAAGAGAAAATTAGGTAAATTTTCCTTTGATCAAACCAATGGTTTTTGGGACTGGATCGGACTTTATGGTCTGGCCGATTCCTCTTTCTGGTCCGATTGATATCTAAAAATCGATTTGGAAGAAAACCGTTCTAAATATGTAAAATAGGTTTGAACCGACCGATTCAACTGTGAATCGATGAACTGGCTGGTTAAAGATTGAACCGGCCGAGTTTAATGAGAAAATTGTTTGGGGTCAAATTGAAATTTTTTTTAAAAAAGACAACTCGATTGAAAAAAAATAATAACTTTAACTCCCCTAAAGTAAAGCAAAAGACTTTTGTTCTGAATTCTAATAGCTGAAATCGAAAGGGAAAGCCAAAAAAAGAGAAAAAATAGGGCAAAGCTCAGAGCAGAGAACCGCTGAAGATTCAAGAGAAGAGAAAACTCTGTTATCATCGGCCCTTTCTTCTTCTCTCGATTCTATCCAATTTGAACTCCAAAATTGAAGGAGGCTGCAATTGAAGCTCAAAAACAGAAGAAGGAATCTTGACGAGGCGCCGATCTAATGCTTTCGAGCTTTTATGTTGGAACGGTGAGCCTCACAAGTGCTCCTTCTGCCAGCTCCATAGATTTCATTTTCTTATTCTCTCTTCCCCTTTTTCTCTATCTTCTTCATTTTCCCTTCTCTTATCTTTGTTCCTATCATTTTTTTTATCTCTTCGTCGATTGATGGAGCTATGGATCAGCTCTTTGTTCATCTTCTTCTCCGGTGGCAACAGCAGCAGTCGTGTTTTCCTTCTTTTTTCTTTGATTCTATCAAACTTTTTTCCCCTCTTTTTCACCGATTCATAACTTTTAATTCCCAAATATATCCAAATTGGTTGACCCAATTTCAATTTTATCCACTTTCTATAAACATTTCATTTCTACCCTAGTGAGTTCAATTTCACCCTATATCCAAATTGACTTTTTAACATTTTTGGGTAATAAAAATGACCCTAGAAATGAGAAATTACGCCCTTACCCTTCGTTTTTCAATACCCAACTTGAGAACCGAGACTCAACTTATCATCTTCTTCTCGATTTTATACGCAATTGTCCATTACTACTCGAAAGCCGGATCACCATAATAATTCACCGGATAACTCAACTCACTTTCATTTTGTTTCCACACCAAACCAAGAAAAGGCCCTCACTTTCATTTTCTTTCTTCCTTCCACTCTCATTTTCTTTTCCCTCACTCTCAATTTCCTTCTGCTCCCTTCTTCCCTTCTTCACTCCCTCACTCATCGATGCGAAGCTTCACTCCCTCATTGGCAACGATCCTTCTTCACTCCTTCACCGGCAGCGGTCCTTCTTCACTCTCTCACCTACGGAGTCCTTCTTCACTCCCTCATCGACGCGACTCTTCCTTCACTTCTCGATAGGTTTTCTTTAGTTGAACCTTGATTTTGTATGTTGTTTAACTTCGATTTTGTAGTATGTTGAAAGCATGTATTGTATTGCGCATAGGTTTTGAATATTGAGTCTCGAATGGTATCAATTTTGTTTGAATGGTTTAATTTGGGTGTTGATAGATTGAATTCTCTCGATCGTCTTGAATTTGGGTCACGAGTCTTGAATTTTTTATGGGTCTCGAATGGATGGTGCATGGGTTTTGGATATTGGGTCTTGAATTGTTGAATTTGTGTCTGGATTGGTTTAATTTGGGTGTCGAATTGTTAAATTTGTAGGGTCTTGAAATTAGCTTGCTGTCTCGAAATGGTCTAATTGTCTCGAAATTGACTTATTGTCTCGAAATGGTCTCATTGTCTCGAATGGCTTGCATTTGGTTTTGAATATTGTCTCGAATGGTATTTTTTGTCTCGAAATTTACTATGATCTCGAATGACTTTTCTTTGGGCTAGAATTTTTTGTCACGGGTCTCGAATGGATTGTATAGGGTCTCGACTTGTTGAATTGTTAAATTTGTAGGGTTTCGAAATGGTCTCATTGTGCATGAGTTTTGAATATTGTCTCGAAATGGCTTGTCTCCAAATTGTCTATATTGTCTTGAATGGTACTTTTTGTCTTGAAATTTACTATGGTCTCGAATGGCTTTTCTTTGGTCTAGAATGGGTTCTCTATTGTCACGGGTCTCAAATGGATTGTGTTAGGTCTGGAATTGGTTTAATTGGGTTTTTGGTCTAGAATGGCTTGATCGTTGTCTCGAATGATTGAATTTGGTCTAGAATTGTTTGAATTTGGTCTAGAATTGTTTAATTTTTGTCTCAAATGGGTTAATTTTTGTCTCGAATGGTATACATTGTGTGTATATCCTATCTACATTCTGTCTAGAAATTGTACATTGCGTCTGGAATTGTCTACATTATGTCTTGAAGTTTTTATATTGTGTTTGGAAATAATATTATTTATTCATGAATAATAATTATAATATTATTAATTAATTTGAAAGTGACAAGTTATTTTTTCAATGTTATAATAAATGACATTAGGCTGTAGATATATGCATCCCGCACAGCATGCCTTTGAGCTCCCACACGATCTCGCTGTGCCTGACGGGAGCACGCTTAGCTCACAAGCTAAGTATTAGAAGGTTACACCTACCGTGGACCTGCTATGGCGCCATGGGGCACTACAACGTTTTTCGACAGACCCCTTCGAATACATGTTGGGTCTTCCCTATCATCATGGAGCATACTATGTCCGGGCTGCCCAGCATATACTGAGACGGGAGGTAATTTTGGAGCGCGCCTGGCCCGACGAGATGTGGTTCTTCATCGGAGGCTAGTTACATCGACTAGGCCTTCAGGAGAACTCTCTCTTCATCGGTCTACATTTTGAGGTAGTAGACCGATGTATTATTCTTAGGTCACCGACGGCGAGTTCTGCCATGGCTCTATTGATTGGGATCAATCCGGTTACTCCAGCTGTGGTTTTGACGAGGTGGGAGGCCATGGCCGTGGGCCAGTTGTCTATCGATGTTGCCCTTAGATTGGCATACGGCATCATCATAGGTCATTGGATACTCACCCGAGAGTCCACTGCAATCATCCCCTTTTACTTATGGAGGATATTAGATGATTTGGAGGCTGCAAAGTCGTTCCCATGGGAACAATCAGGTGGAGCCACACGATGCACTCTTATAGACAGATCATTTCTGAGGACGCCCTGAAGAGACATTTGTACAACAACTCTTGGCTGTTGCTGGTAAGTTTTCATATTATTAATTAAATTCGTATATCAATGTTGTTTTTTAGACTTTCTAAATACTAAATTGAAATTTGTTTAATCTTATATTTAATTAGTGGTGGGCCTACAAGCATTTCCCATCCCTGCGTCTTCAGTTTTGTAGGGAGGCCCAGGATGCGAGTAGACTTGACCTCTCCTATGTAGGTCCACGATGCCCAAAGTGCCCTACCCTTCAACATCCCAGACTTGGGACGGCCGACTAGGGCAATTTACTTGATGAGGTAAGTGAATACCTTATCAATGTTCACTTTCATTTTAAAAATTAGTTATTATCACTAAATCAAATTTAAAATTACAGGCGTGTGTGGACTCCCCGTATATCGATGCTGATCGGGAGGAGGAGCAGCAGCCGTATTGGGCTAATTTCGCCTGTATCCCACACATTGCAGCGACATGTTGGGGCAATTATCCACCGAGCTCATCTTGGGTGGCTTGTATACAGGGATCGTTGGTTCGACCGTTCGATCGGGTTAGGCTAATCACAATTTCCAGAATTTAAGTTGATTTTGTATAATGCTAAATATGAAGATCATTGATACTTTACTTTTATTTAATTTTAGATCCCACGTCATGATGGAGATGTGGCTGAGGAGAGGATTGATCGAGATCGATCAATCAGTCTGACGAGGTCCGATACGATCTGGCGGATGGTATGTATCTCATTGTATTTTATGATATTGCGGTAGATTAGTCGATACTATTCAATATGATTGTATTTACTTTGCTGATTTGCTTGCCTTGTCATTAGGCTATGAGTCTGCGGTTCTAGGCTGCCACGGGGAGCCCTCTGGTTGAGGACCAGGAGAGAAGAGACCCCTCTCCCAGCACGACTCGACATGATCGAAGTCGACATCAGGTATGTACCTCTTCTTATTTAAATAACCCCCCCTTCGAAACTATTACTGATGGATTCTAACTATATTTTATAATTATAGTCTCTTGCGATGGTCGATGTACCCATGCCCAAGGTCGAGATTTTATTGCGTCAGCTTGAGGACAGATTACTACAGAGGCATGAACTGGTCCTCCAGTAGCTCACGCAGCTCGGGGCGACGCAGGTTGAGATCCTCGAGCGGCTCAAGCATATCGAGTGTCGGCTCAATGTGCTGGAGAGGAATAATAGTCATGGAGATGCTTTGCCACTACATGATTCCCCTTCCCGAGAATGAGCTAGGCCCATGCCCAAGAAGGTTACTGACTCCATCGATGTCTTAGTCAGACCGATGGCTACCCTTCGCCCGGCAACTCCCATAGCCTGCGATAACACCTTGCAAGTAAATTTAACTTCGTAAATTAGTATTCATTTCGGTTACTATTTTTTATCTAATTTTTAATTTTAAAATGATTCCGTTCTTTTTTAATAATAGGTCGATGCACCTGTTAGTTAGGAAAGGATCCAGACACTTCTCCGGCTCCAGAGTTTCTAGCCACAGAGGTTCCCATAGTCCCAGCCGAGACTATCCAAGTAAATTTTGGATCATAAATCTAGGAATTTTAGTTTATGTTGCTCATTCATTTTATTGTTAAAGAATTTTATAGTAATTATTGGCCGATTTGTTCTTCTAAAGTACTATTCATTATTTTTAATAATTGTTTTGTATATTTTATTAGGGATTTGATCGAACACGTTAGCCGAAGGCCACAGCCGCAGTTGTACAATCACTTTACATCGACCCGACCCAACCCAACCCATCACGTCGAGTCATCCCGACCATAGAAGAGGTCGAGGATGAGAGGCGAGAGTATGATTTGAGTGTTGGAGGTGCAGAAGGAGATTCCTGCTCCCGTGGTGGATCCTTACACCGTTGGATGCCTTCTGCAGCATCGGAGCTTCAGAGAGGTAACTTGCATCTTATAACTTTCTCGTTTCATAGTCTAACTAAATTTTTGTCATGGGGGCGCGACTGGGTTGTGCAACTCATTTGTTGGGCATGATTTGAAGAACGTCAGATCAATGTCATTTCACATCGAGGACGATCAGGTTGACCATTTTTACATTCATCTCTATTTCATTTATGCTAGTTATAATATCATGTTTTAACTAACTCAAATTACAAAGCATTCTCCAAGGTGCGTGGGAGCAGACCAAGGCATTTCAAGTGGAGCCGGGGACATACAAGTTCAATGCCTTTGTCACTGATTGGGTTGGGGGAAACTCGGACTTGGGAGAGGTAGCATGGTGGGAGGTAGAGGAGGTATTTCACTTCATTTTCTGCAAAACTTTTGGTTTAAATTATGATTTATTTAATAGTAATTGATTTAATAATTTTTTTGTGTATATAGGTATTGATGCCTTGTTGCCTACACTCGCATTGGGTGTTACTCCAAATCTCACTGGAGAGGTCTCGGATCACATTGTATGATCCTAAACCATTGGCTGTGATGATGGGCTCTCAATTGGACTTGATGGAGCCGGTCTGTTCGATATTGCCACGATTACTACTGCAGGTCAGCTTTTATGAGAGGATGGCATGGCCCCAGCCGTAAAGGTTCATTGGTGGTTTTGTTGACCCCCTCGACGTATCATAGCACTCCATCCCTGTTCAGCCAGACAGTGCTAGCTGCGGAGCTTACATCTGCTATTATATGACACAGTTGATGAGGGGACATATTAAGGAGATGCCCCGCTAATCTTCTACAGAGCCTATAGCGCAGAGCATTCGGGTTGAGATGGCATGGATCATGCTACTAGAGAGCAATTTGCTGACGGCTTCCTTTTTTTTTTTTTGTTTTATTGTAAATTATTTTCCATAGCAATCGTAGTTCTTTTTTTATTTTTGTAATAAATACAGTAATGATAAATGTATATTATATCATTGTTATAACTATAATATATTTATAACTATACCCATTTTGCATTTTGATTCCTAAAGTATTTTTTTTACCAAATTAGAACTCAAACTATACCTTTTTTGCATTTTGGTCCATAAAGTATTTTTTGTCTAATTAGGACTCAAACTATATTTCTTTTGCATTTTGGTCCCTAAAATTTTTTTTGCCACATTAGGACACAAACTATACCCTTTTTTGCATTTTGGTCCCTAAAATATTTTTTTGCCAAATTAGGACTCTAACTGTATCCTTTTTTTATTTTGGCCCTAAGTTTTTTTTTTTTTTGCCAAATTAGGCCTCAAACTATACCCTTTTTTGTATTTTGGTCTGTAAAGTACTTAGGGACCAAATTAGGACTCAAACTATACCCTTTTTTCATTTTGGTCCCTATAATATTTTTTTGCAAAATTTGAACTAAAACTATACTTTTTTTGCATTTTGGTCCCTAAAATATTTTTTTTGCCAAATTAGAACTCAAACTATAGCCTTTTTTCATTTTGATCCCTAAAGTATGTTTTTTTACCAAAATGACCAAAAGAGTATAGTTTGAGTCCTGATTTGGCCAATAATTCTATGTTTACAATAAGTAAATATATATATATATCAATAAATATACAAGGTAGAGATGATTGTGGACTTGATTCAATGACAAAAATGCAATTTAAATTAAATGACAAATTCAAGTTTCTTTAAATAATAACATTTACATGTCATGAACCGTGTCAAAATTAATATTGTCAGCATAAAATCCACACCCTCCACAGAGAAATTGGCATAAACGTTAACAAAATTTGTCTCGAAAGATTGTTGTGTGGAATTCGGATAGATATGGGCACTTCATCATTTAAGTCAGCCACTGTTGGATCATTTTCTTCGGGATGTTGATCATTTTCTTTCGGATGTTGGGCTTCCATGTTGTGAGCATTTAGACAGGTGGTACGATTATGTCCTTTTCTCTTGCATGGGGAGCACGTTTTCCTTTGACGGTATTGTTCGTTCCGAAAGATAAAGTGAGCTTCTTGTGGTCTTCCAACAGATGTTCTGCCAGTAGGAGGATTGACGACCACATCATCCATACCTTCAATTGAATTCAAAGACAAACACAGCGACACAGGCTGTATCGAAGGTACATATGTTATCCTCAGCTTTTCCGTGTCAAATGAATAACCATTACATAGAATGTAATAATGAGCCCCAATTTCCTTATAAAAAAGAATTAAGGTAAATGAGTTGTGGAAATATTTAATTACATGCTTATATAATTAAAAAAAACAGAAGAATTGGGTCTCTAAAGGACCACACTTGGTCTCAAATCTCAAATGGAAAATACTTGAGTCTCGAATGGATGACATGGATCTCGAATGGACCACACTTGGTCTCCAATCTCGAATGGACTGTACTTAGATCTCGAATGGAGAGGATAGGTCTCGAATGGACCACACTTGGTCTCCAATCTTGAATGGCCAACTTTAGGGTCTCAAATCTGGATTCTCTTTTTTATAATAGACCCTTTTCTCTCAAATGTGACAACTAATGTCTCGAATGGACCTTCTAAATTTAGCAGATAAGTCAGGAAATAGACAAAAAATTTACCTAGTAACAGCAATGGCATGTTTGCAAGGTATCTCTTCCATTTCCCATTTCTGATATCCACAGGTCTTCCGGAGGATATCCAACAGAACATTTGGTTCCTTTGGTAGATTTCCTACAACATATTCCTCTCTATCTCGAGTGGATATAGTCCGTAACCTTTCAAGGTCGACTTTCAAAGCTTCTTCCTTAATTCTTTCCACCGCTTACTTGGTGATAATATCTGGCATTGTAGTTGCTACTTCCTTACTTTTGTTGAACCAAGAATGACACAAACTCCTAAAATACTCATGTGCAGATGTAATGGGCAATTTCATAGCTTTCTTGATCACGTGGTTGAAGGACTCCACGATATTGCTTGTCATTTGGTTGTAGTGATTGTTTGGATAATATGCCCGTGACCAACCCGGGCGTCCTACCTTGACATCCAACCAACGATAAACTCTAGGGTGCATCTCTTTAATGTCTCCAAAATAGAGGTTACATGTCTGGTTGTTATAGGCATATGCCGCATTTTTAAAACGGAGTGCAATCTGAAGATTTTTGCACTTTATTTTTAAGTTTTCCTTCAAATGTCGATAACAGAAGGCATGTGGAACCTCCGGATATACTATTCTCACGGCAAGCAGTATGCCTTTGTGCCGATCAAATACAATAACCAAATTATCCCGCAATCCATATGCAGTCCTACATCTTCTCAAGAACCACTCCCATGAATAGTTGCCCTCCTCCTCAAACCCAAAAGCCAGGGGAAAAGTTTGCCCATGTCCATTTTCACAGACAACTGCATAAATTTTTTCCTCACACATACCTTTCAAGTGTGTTGCATTTATGACAATTACGGACCTCATATGCTTGAAACCCTCAATTGAAGAACCAAGTGCACAAAATGAGCTCAGAAACTGCTCATCTCGCATACGTATACTGGTCACCGTCCCCAGCATTGCACGCTTTAACATGTGGAGGTATGACGGTAGCTATCTGTATGAGTTTTCTAGAGTTCCATGGACTATGTCTTTAGCAAACCATAAAGATAGCCAGGCTTTTGTGTATCCGAGTTTCACACCATAATTCTCCCGCATGTCTTGAATCACATTTTTAGGGGTGTGATTTGCATCGGTGAGTTTACCAGCATATATACGACCAATCGTTGTTGAACTTACACTCCTGTTTTGGCTTTACTGTACAATTTGGATACTGGTGTGAATCGAGACAAACTTGTGAATAACTTAAATCTAGCAACCAGCACTACGATTTGCAAGTATCATGAAAGTACAATCTTTTTGGTCCCTACATTGTGCCTCAAATCTTCTCCTATCCGAACGTACCACGTGATATGGAAATCGATTATTAAGTGAATATTCACCGACTGCTACTACCAGTTCATCCTTATTATTAAAGATTGCATTCTTTCCAATAAAACCCAAAGGTGGAACAGTATCTTCTTCCAAAAAATGCACCTCTTCGTAGTCATTCCAGACCATGTTTGCAAAGTGAGTAGAAGGGTTCAGTCTATATTGTTCAAATGGAATCACCTGCCTCATCCCATTATGGAAATTGTCGTCGTTGTCATTGTCATCATTATCAACATCAACACTATGAATATATTCTTCATCATATTCATAATTATCATATGTGCGAATAGATCCAGATGTCCCAACTTCAACATTTACATCAATAAATCTTGCCCTTTCATGATCATTTGGACTGAATGGACAATTACCGCCAATATCACCACTGATGCCACTCTCATAAGTCCTTTGAATTTGGTTCACGAAGACAACTTTAGGATCCCCTTCCCCCTTCAAATACATGATGCCATACATGTCTTCAATCTCTATTAATTTCATACTTCCATCACAAAATTTAGAAGCAATTGACATTTGTATGTCAAATTGGTTTAAGTAAATTTTCATCAAGTTTGCCATAGTTCTCCTCAAATCTTCATAGTTCACATCGAAGGGTACGACTAGTGCACGCACCTTTCCAACTGGAGAACCCTCGTGAACAACAATCCTCATGTAATCCATTTCTACATTATGTCTCGAAATTAACTGTGTCTCAAAATCCCCTGTCTCGAAATTCAGATGTGTGTCTCGAAATCCTTTATCTTGAAATCCCCGTGTGTTTCTTGAAGTCCTCTGTCTTGAATCCCAAATCCACCGTCTCTATATCCCTGCGTGTGTCTCAAATCCCCAATATATGTCTCCAAAGTCCCTTCTCTTGTCCCTAAAGCCTCCTCTCTTGTCTAGAATTCAACTATCTCTTGTCTAGAATTCAACTATCTCTTGTCTCGAAATCATTTATATAGGTCTCGAAATATACATGTCTCTTGTCTCGAAAGCCTTCTCTCAGATCTCGAAATCTCCTCACTTCGACGGAAATCTCTGCAATCCCAACTTCCTTCCTTCCTCCTCCCAGATAAACAACACAGAACGAACAAACCTAGGCTTCCAAACACCAAAGAAAAAAAATAATAAAGAAACAAACCAAACAATGTATTTTCGAACACTCCCTACCTTCGTCTTCTTGATTTCGAAAAATAAAAATCAATAATCGAACACAATAAAAAGCTGGTTTTTTTTTTCTCTCCCAATCCTACCCCTCCGTGGGTATACGTGGATGGTCAGAAAGACAGAAACTACCAGTGTTGTTCCGGACCGAGGAGAAATTCCTAGCCATACAATATGAATGTTTTGGAAACTTTGTTCAAAACCTTATCCAAATGAACTTCGAGTTTTTAAAAAAAGAAAATTTCACTTTAGAATTCAAGAAAAATAGACTGCTGTTTTGGAGGGTGAATGTTGTTTTGTTTTTGCCTGTTTTAGCTTTCAAGATGTTTTGAAAATGTAATATAAAATGACATTTTGACTATAAATATACTATTATATATAAATGTATAATGGAAGTTCAATTTATGAATGCTTTCTATGTTTATAGGTTTTTATTGTTAGTTAATGAATATATATGTTATTAATTTGGAATAAATCATATTATTTTGTTATATTTTAAATTATTAAATAAATCATTTTTAATTTTAAAATTAATCGATTTAATTACAGTTCAATTCTGATTCAACTTCGGTTGAACCATTAAACTGTGAATCCGTAATTTTTCCGATTAAATAACTGATCCGATTATGAAAATATTGGATCAAACATTGTTCCGATCTAAATTTTTAGAAAATGAATTAGTTTGGCTTAAAAATCAGAAAACTTTGAAAACCTGTTCTAAGAAACTTCCTTTCTCTTTCTTTACCATTCTACCCTCTTCTTTTCATTTTCCTCTCCTCTATCTCTATCGTTGTTTTCTGTTTATTTCATTGAGAAGACACAACTCCTCCTTTTACTTTCCTTTTTCTTCTCTCTTTTTCTACCTTCCCTCTTCTTCTCTACCCAGTAACTGCATATGTCTCCCATCGATCTACTTCGCCCTTACCATCACCAATGGCATTGTAGACTAACTTCGAAGGCTCCAACCTCAACTCCCAATTGCATCTTGAATCGTTAATAGGTGTGAAAACATTTTATGATCTGCCGTTATGGGTTTCCGTCCATCTTTGCTGTTAAATGTTCATCAGTCAAAAGTAAAATAAACTTTTAACATGAGATTAGCCAATTTCACTCATAAAGTTTGACACTAAAATTAATTTCATCCTTAAAGTTTTTTTTCTCTACCTTTATTGTCCCATAACATTTTACGATCCGCCATTATTAAATCTCTGTCCTTTCTAATCGTTATTTTGTGATTTCCAAAACAATAAACCTTTAGTCAGGGGTAAAAAATACATTTAACCCTGATGGAGCTCGGAAGTAGCCTCTAGGTCACCTCGAACCGTAATGACTTTAATGATCACAATCTGAGAAGAAAAGTAGTAGGTCATCGGAGTGGGCTGTCGCTTGAGGAAGAGCTCCGATGCCTAAGTCAATATTCTAAAAGAGCAATATTGTGTAATTAACTCCAAAGATACTGTCCTTCTCCGTAGATTGTTTGCAATTTGATTATATATTAAGAAGAAGTAAGTTACCTTTTTTATTATGGCTCTTCTATTACGTGACTTTTATTATTAGGATAATTGTGAGATTATATCATATCCCGCCAATTGCTTCTAGAATCGTGGAGTTTTCTCTCAGTTTGGATATCTTGCCATTCACGTAATGTTCTAGAGGTACGAGCTCACTAACCGACCTTTAGACCAACTTTACGACCTACCCGTGGACATCAAAGATCTCAACTATCTCTTTTGGGAGGCCACCCAGCGTGATCGTAGGCTCATGGGGAATGTCAGGAGTCGTGCACAGTTGGTCGCTGCTTGGAAGATGTATAAGACGAATTTGGAGCTTACCACGTCGAAGGTCGTGGCCTTATAAGACCACTCTTGAGCTCATTTAGAAGGTTGGTGACTAGGGAGGTCGGTGGTAACTCGTTACCCATCTTTCCTTATTGACTTTGTTAGTTTGAGTCTCAGATATTGAAAGTTGGGGCCTTAAGCCCATTTGGGTTGACTTTGTCCAGATCGTACCCGTTTAAATTGACTCTTTTCGAGTCATGCCAGTTTCTTCCATCAATCCCCCTCTTTAGGCCCGACAAGTTCAAAGGTCGTGGCCTCTAAATTACCATCTTTAAGTTGTGACCTCTTAAGGATTGTGTCATTTTCTCTATAATGGCTAGTTTTTGGGAGTAGAAATGCCTAATCAGTTTTAGCGGTTACCTCGGTTCCAAGCATACTTGATCCTTTTCTGCAACCCTGAAGGGCACTTTATCTCATGTAAATCAGTAGTCCTTCGAAGATTTTAGGAATTAACTAAAACTTTTTTTACTTGTGAATTTTTTACTCACAAAGCTTTCTGCAATACTCTCTGTTTCTTTCTCAAGTTTTCTATTTTCTCTCTGTCAAGCAACTGTACTAGTGCCCAGAACAATTCCTTTCTCAATTCTTGAAGGAAATTTCAACCAGTGAGTTCTCCTTTTCCCTTTATCGCTTTTCTGAAAAGTTTTCATCTTCCTTGTAAAAAGATGTCATCCGCCTCTTTTGCATCCAACACCCCTTCTCTTAGTTCTGGAGAGGTAGAGCACCCCCCTGTTGACCTGGAGAACGGGGCTTTTTACACTCTACCAACATCATGAAAGCTCCCCCAGTTAAGAGTAATTCCTATAGGCCATCTGAGTTAGAGGTCTTTTCCACACCCTCTGCTTTAGGTCCAGCTGAGATTTTTGAAATCAACGAGGAAAGGGGACTAGAAAAAGTCGTCGTTATGGATTGTGAGCACCCTTGTAGTCAGCGTCCTAGACACATAGTCCTTTATAACACTAGTCTCCAAGAGGGGATTCTTTTTCCTTATCTGCACCCCTTGTTCATGGATATTGCTTATTTTTGGGGCTTTCCTATTGCCTAGCCTGTCCCTAATTACATTCGGGCTGTAGTTGCCTTTATAGAGACCTGCCATCTTTTTCGAGTGTCAGTTTTTTTGGAGCTTCTTAGGAACTTCTTTAGAGTTGGCATCTCCTCAACCCCAAAGAACACCTCTATAAGGTTCCTTCAATTTAATCCTTAGTATAAACTGGTGGGTCCTTTCCAGCCCTCTGTAGGGGATTGGAAAAATCTTTTCTTCTTCTCTAGACTTCCTCACAATTTGGTTCACTCCAAGCCTTACTCGAATTGGAACATGAATCACACTTTCTTCAATAAGCTCCCTAACTTGACTAGAGAGCAATTAAGGCATAGAGCCATTTTGATTAACCTAGCCAACTCTGATAATGTTAGGGTCAGGCGTAGTTTACCAACCTGGCCCGTAACTTTATTTCATCTCGCTGGACTAGAGAGTCCAGCAAATCACAACCTCCAATCTGCCAGGAGAGCTATGGGGATTCCCCTTATGGTAGGGAGCGTTTTTGTATTTTCTTTTTGAGCCTGTCTTGACTCTTTTGTGTACTAACAGCTTTTTCTCTTTTGCTTTAACAACAATGAGGACCACCACCTCTTGGCTTTTAAAATCCAATCCTCCACAAGCTTCTATTGGTGGAGTTAGAGGCACCGTTGGTGCTTCTTCTGTTGCTGCTACCACTGCAACCTCTCTTGCTCCCGCTACCCATGCCAAGATTATTATTCCCCAACCTCGAGGAAAGCAGGTTGCTAGGGCTGATAGGACCCAAACCTCTTTGAAGCGAAGTGCTGAGGTCATTGCTTTGAGGGCCTTCGAATGGCCAATGAAAATTTCAATCTCCTCTTCCTCCACTTCTTCTCGGTCTGCTGCTTCTAAAAAGGGGGCCCTTCCATAGTCCTTGAGCGAGGGGAAAGCTTCGGCAACCTCGAGGTCAAGGTCAGAGTTCAATAGCTGTGCGACCGATGAGGTCGCCAGTACTTTGAAAAGGCTAGGGACTGCTGCCCTGGCCACCCACACTGATGAAAGGACTACCCGGTGGGTCCCTAACCTAGCGATGGAGTCTTCGAACTCCATGTTTCAATGGCCACACTCCTAGTGGTTCTTGATGGAATGTGTGCCCCCAATTGCCCGGGAGATATATACCGGCAACTGACTAATGATGAACTGGATAAGTTCACAACTTCCCTCCATACTGCAGTAAGTCTCCTCAACCTCTCTTTATTTTTGTAGTTGGTTCTATTTTTAACTTGCCTGAGTTTCTAACCTCCTTTTTTCTTTGTTGTAGAACCATGTCTTCCTTGGCGAGCGGTTGAAGAGGCAAGCCAAGAAGGCCAAGAAAGATCAGGAGTTCACTACTTGATCTCAGAGCTTCAGGACGACAAAGCTGTTGGGATTTATGCCTAAAAAGACTATCATTTTTTGAGATAATGGGTAAAAGACTATAATCTTTATAAATAAATACATATTATCACATCATGCAACAAAGTCCAAATTGATTTAAATATGTGGTCTGTGTGTTGGAACATTCAGCATAGTAAGGTACAGATCACTGGAAGTTTAAATCATGAGGAATTGGTTCTTGGCCGATTAATGGAATTGGGTGTTCCATTGAACAAAGGTCGGAACACATTAGTCTTCTTTAAGTATGGTGACTTACCCTTAGTCATTGGGTAGTGCTCCCGGACTATATGTGTTAGCACATTTTGTATTTGTAGAATAGGACCATTCAATGATTGTTCTCTAGAGGTACTATCAAAGAAAAGAGAACTAGTATCACTGTTGCCACTGCATGGACTCGGCCCCATGACATGAGCATGGGTTTGTGGTCTGACGAAACTAGTTCCCTGTACTTTGATATGCTATGGGCGAGATCACATTATGCAGATCAAAAGCCCTGTATGTTAGGTACTTGGACCTAGTTAGTTAAGACAAACTCATATAATAGGATCTCTATGCCATTTCATTTATGAGATGGGTTAATCGCCCCCATATGTGTTGTTCTTAGTTGGATCACTGAACCCGAGGCCTCAGTAGTACAATTATTATTGTATTTAATATTCTTTTGGTGAGTATTCATTGTGATTCAATGGTAATAGAACTAGATACCTAAGGATGATAGACGCTATTGAGTAAGGTGATAGTACGCTAAGATCTAGGCTCAATAGTGGGTGTTACATAAAAGGGCAAATGTGTCGTTACACCTATAAGTCAAAGACTTAGGGTTGAGATTTATCTCAATGAGTCTTCTCTTTCTACAGCAATCTATCATGGAGTATATCATCTTCTTATAGTGATAATAGAAGATGTTTAGAATGACTGAAGTTTATTACTACTATGTAGTAAGGGCATTTTGGTCATTCTATAGAGCCATGAGCATTGTATCTTAAGGTCCCTAATCTAGCCCTATTGAGCATGAATGATTTTATATCATTCTTAAATCGGAGATTGGAGAAGGAATTAATTTTATTTTAGATAGCATTAATAATTAATTAATTGTTTAATTAATCCATGAAATTAATTATTTGGGCTTGAATAAAATTAATTAGTCATTTTATTTAGACTTATAATTAATTTGGACTTAAACCCATAAAATTAATTATTGTTGGGCTTTTGGCCCATAGGAAGCCCATGTATCTTCCTTCTATAAATAAACCTCATGGTCATTTGCCAAAGGGGGAAGTGGAAGACAGAGACAGAGACAGAGACAGAGAGTGAGAGAGAGAGGAAGAAACTACCAACATACAGAAAAATTTCCAAGGCCATTCTCCATGGTGTTCAGATTTGGGGTAGGGCTAGGTTTTTTTCAACCCAACCCTTCAAAATTATGGGGTTGGGCCAAGCCAGCCCCAATTGACACCTCTATGTAACAACACTTTTATCTTATCGGGGTTGGCATCAATGCCCCATTTTAATATCATAAAGCCCAGGAATTTTTCCACTGAGACAATGAAGGTACACTTCTCTGGGTTGAGCTTCACATGGGCTTCTTTTAATGTCCGAAACGTTTCCCTGATATCTTAAATGAACTCTTCAGAGGCCTTGGACTTGATCACGATGTCGTCCACATAGACCTCAATGTTCCTCCCAAGTTGGTTTTTGAATACCTTGTGCATAGCTTGTTGGAATTCTGCCCCTGCATTTTTCAGGCCGAATGGCATTTCTGTGTAGCAATAGGTCTCGACCTCGATGATGAATGAGGTCTTTTCCATGTCCTCTATTGCCATTGAAATTTGGTGGTACCCCCTTGTAAGAGTCTAGAAAACACAACCATTGGTAGCCGGCTGTTTAGTCTACCATCTGATTAATACTTGGGAGTAGGTAGGAGTCCTCCTGGCAGTATTTCTTTCGTGTGGTGCAATCCACACACATCCTCCACATTCCTTCTCTTTTCTGCTCCACTATCGGATTGGCGAGCCATTTTGGGTACACTAGCTTCTTTAAAATTCTAGCGTCAAAGAACTTGGACTTCTCTAGCTATGACCTCGTTTCACTTAGGAGCAAAGGTCTTTTTCTTTTGTTTCATTGGTTTGACCCCCGTTTTGAGCCAGACCTTGTGCTCTGCAATTTTCCGATCTACCCCCTCGAGACCAATAGGTTGCCAAGTAGAAACTTTCATGTATTCTTGTAGGGAATCAACAAGCTTCCCTTTAATTTTGGGAGGTAAAAGCTCACCTATCTTTATCCCTTTCTCAGGGAATGCTGGATTGATTAAGATCTTTTCTCCTCTATTGGCTGCTGGAAGAGCGATAATGCGTAAATCAGTATTTTGGAAGAGTAAACTGGTGTAATTAACTCCAAAGATACCATCCTTGTCCGTAGACTGTTTTTAATTTGATTATATATTAAGAAGAAGTAAGTTAACTCTTTGATTGAGGCTCTTCTATTATGTGATAATTGTAAGATCATATCATATCCTGCCAATTGCTCTTACAGGCATGGAGTTTTCCCTCGATTTGGATATCTTGTCATTCACGTCTTTGGTTGAGAGCTACGAGCTCCTTAATTGACCTTTAGACCAATTTCGTGACCTACCCGTGGACGTCGAAGGTCTCAACTATCTCTTTTGGGAGGTCGCATTGAGTGATCGTAGGCTCATGGAGGACGTTAGGAGTCACGCACAGTTGGTCGTGGCATGGAAGATGTATGAGACGGATTTGGAGCTTACTGGGTCAAAGATCGTGGCCCTGTAAGAACTTTCCTAAACTCATTTAGGAGGTCGATGACTTGGGAGGTCGATGGTAGCAGGTCCTTGCATAGCTTTCCTCGTTGACCACGTGAATTTGATTTTTAGGTATTAAAGGTTGGGGTTTTGAATCCATTTGGGTTGACTTTGATAGAGTCATACCAGTTTAAATTGACTTGTCCGGGTTATGCTTGTTTCTCCAAAAACCAGAAACCCCGATTCAAACTCCTGACCACATAAAAGTGATATTCAGCAAGAAACCATTGCGCCACCTATATACTTGATACCAAAGTGTCTATTTTGACAAATTTACATATTGCAAGTATTTTCTAAGTCTCTTTCATATAAATTTTATAGTTTATATATTAATTATAAAAAATCAAAAACTCAGTTGAACCCAATTAGATCAGTTCGACCTTAACTCCTTTATCAATTCGGTTCAATATCCGTTCCAATTTTAAAAACATCACAATCCAAGTTATTAGTTCTTTTTTCTTTGTTTCAGATCCATATTTTGAATTGTTTCTCTCAATTTATTCACTATGTCTCATTTTTCACAATGTGCATACCAATTTAAGTGTAACACATGACTTTCTGGATTAAAAAGTTCTAAATCACAAAGTTACTCAATGATTCTCTTCCTCTCACTCACATCTTGATGTATCCTTTACTCATCTAATAGTGTCTTAGCACTTCCCCATACTGTGGAATATTTTTTTCGCAATGAATGTCTTTGCCTCGCTAAGGAGTCCAACAAAATATAGAAGAGCAATCATGAGGGCAGAATGTGTTATCTAAAGACTTTTTGGAGTTAAGGATATACCTATCCTCATTAATCATATAGGAAGAATAACAAGAATGGCTAATTTAGTTGGGGATTGAGATATTAAAAATGTATTCAATTGTAAGAAAGTGTTTGATGAAATGCTAAAATGATTAAACGTCAAAAGGTGATTTTGGTTTGGGAGGAAACAAGATAAAGGTCTTTTTACCTATGACTAAAGGCATGTTGATTTGAAAATAGTAAAGTAATGGTTAGATTGGATGGAGACCCCACAATGACAGATCATAAAATGTTTTGGAACTATAAAGCCTGATTAATAGACACTTAACAACAAAGATGGACGAAGACCCCATAATAACAAATTTTAAAATGTTTTGGACAATAAAAACATAAAAAAAAAAAATCTTTAAGGATGAAACTAATTTTAAGGTCAAACTTCAGGAACGAAATTGATTAATTTTCCTTATTTAAAAAGCTTTCTAATTCTTCTATTTAAAACATTTAACTTTTTTTTATAAGCTTTTTATAAAAAAAAATTAAATTTATATATAAAAATACTAACTGATAGTTTTCTTTTATAATATGAAAAATAATATTTTATTATACACGTAATTCTAATGGTTAGAATTTATTATATATACGTAAAGCAAGTTTCCAAATTTTCAAAAACTCTAATTTTTCCATTGATTCTTTCCTTTCAGGCATGTCACATCATCCATGCTTCTTCCTTTTTTGATTAAAACATTCAATAATTTACATAAAAAATATTTTGAGAAAAATGAATTCTGCTAACTATATCATTTTTTTAAAAAAAACTAACTAAATGAATTCACCTAACCTTTTAATTTTTCAAAAAATTAATTAAATAAATTATATTTCAAAGGATGAATTTATATAAAGAGACTTTTTCATATTCCTATATTGTTATAAATATTATATTTTTAAAGGATCTTTGATATATTTATATTCCAAATCAAGAAGTGAATAACCCCTTAACCCTTACTTTAGAAATTGAATTTGATTTTTTTTTTTTTTCTATGATCAATTACGTACATTTGTTAAAGCTCAACAAAATAAAGCCTAATATGATGAAAATGAGATGGAATTACATAATTTTTTGGAAATATTATTAATAAAACTAAATAAATAACATTATTTTGATATTATTAAGAAAAGTTAATGTCCTAAAAAATATATTATTAATGATATGATTATAAGAAAATATTAAAAAATTACTCTTTCGGAATTGAATATTCAATTTTGATTTGCACAAATTTTTAAAAAATGATTTGACTTAGTTTATTTTATATTTAATGATATTAATTTTTTTAGAAAATTTTAATTAATTTAAAAAATGAAACATTCATTTCGAAATAAATCAAAGTGAACAGAAGTATTATTTTAATTAAAATCCGTACATTGCACGGTAACACGCAAGTTGGAAGAATGGAAGCTTCTCTTTGTATTCTCAACTTCTTATCTCCGTACACTGTTCAAACTTCTACCAATGGCTGGCTTGCAAGACTTGTTCCGGCATTGTTCACAGGTATATCGAGCTTACCGTTGAATTGAGAGGTGACTCTTTCCATGAGCTCTGTTCTCTGTTCCAAGGAAGAAACATCACAGGGAGAGCCAAAGACTTTGTATCCTTTCTCTGTCCATTCGTTCAACATTTGATTGAGATCTCTTTGGTTTCTACCGGAGGTTTAGACCGTGGCACCCAATTCGGCCGGCTCCTCCACAACTGCACGTCCGATTCCCTTGGTGCCGCCGGTGACAGGGCTGTCTTTCCGCTGAGAGACCATCTTGAATTTGTTCCTGCCATGGATGATATGTTGCTGTATTACTCAGACTCAGTTTTTTCACATCCTACGCCAGATTGAAAAACTTTCTAACAATGTTGTTTTCACTCCATTTTTCCGCTATAATTCTTTTATTGGAACCCTATTAAACAAAACTTTTCTTCATTGACAACTCTATTAATTCTTGAATATTAATTTCCAGAAGCTTATTAATTAACGAAGAAAATTATAATTATTATCTTTTTCAGCCATAAAACACAACTTTTCTTAATTTAGAACTCTTTTCTGCCTCAAATTACTGGAGACTTGCATTAATGGAAATCATTGACCTATTCCTTTCCAATTTTGGGGGATTGATGCTTTGAATCCAAATGGAAATCACTACTCCTTGAAGATTAAGGTTTCGTATAGATTGGTTTAAATCGGATAAAAAATGAAGTCAAATTATTGTTGGTTTATGCATTTTTTTTATCTCTTTTTTCTTTCTTTCCTTTTCTTTTTTCCATTCTTATTTTTAATTTTTCTCTCTCTTCCTTTCTTAGCTATCCTCAAAAACAAATAAATCTACTCTTAATTAGAATTATAGATTTGTAACTTCTCACTGTAAATTAGTAACTCTATCCTTACATTTAACTTGCATTTACTTCATTTCTGAACGTAACTGATTCATTTTTAATGTATGAATATTAATTTTTTAGTAAAATTTTAATTATATGTGAAGATATTCAATTTTACACTACTTAAAATAAAAATATTTAATTTCTGATAAAGGAAATTACAAATAATTATTGAAATAAGTTGGAGTTGGGTTCAACTGTTAACCTTTACTCTTTAGATTAGCCATGTTGGCGTATGGAACTGAAGACTTCAAACTTGAGATGTATCACTCTTTAACAACCATTTGTTCAATCAAGTGATGCACAGAAGCTAAACTCTTTCTCTAAACAGAAACAGAACTGACACATAAATTTATTGAATTATTACAAGAAACTTAAATTAAAACCTCTAGAAGAAGATAAACAATACATTCCATGCACCGATCCAGGTAAATTGGCGTAATAATAATAATTAGTCCCAAGTGATAAGATTCGCAGTGTGTCCACCGTCCACGGCTATAACCTGGCCGGTAACATAGGAGGCCGCCGGGAGACTGAGATACGCCACCAGGGATGAGACTTCTTCTGGTTTTCCAAGACGATTCATGGGAGTTCTTGCTTTGGCCTTCTCCACAAGCCCCGGAGCGGTGAGGAAACCTTCCTTTGCCGGAGTTTCAATGATCCAGGGGACAACAGAGTTGACTCGGATGTTGTCTTTAGCCCATTCACAGGCCAAACTCTTAGATAGCTGATTCATTGCAGCTTTGGTAGCTCCGTAGGCAGAAGCAAGCTGTATACTTCCGACGCCGGAAACGGATGAAATGAACACGATGTTTCCGGACCCAGATGCTTTCATAATATGATAAGCAAGCTGGGAGAAATGGAAAGATGATTCGTAATTGGTAGACTGAAGCCA
>JAOXNR010030428.1:0-22899 GCA_028571225.1 Parsonsia alboflavescens | reverse complement strand
GCATAGCTTACTTCCTTCCCATCAGGATTTCTCATAACAACACCATCAACAACAGGAGATTTTCTTGCTTCTGCATGTGCATACTCAGGGCCAACAGTATACACCTGCATGGTGCACATCAATGCTCAATAATACTTAAAAACAAAAACATCAAAGAAAAAATCCTTTTTTTTTAAGAATTCCAAGCAACATGGACAGTGTGTGGTATTTTAACAAAAGCCTAGTTTAATCATAATTTATACAAATTGGTAAAATATTTTATTTTTCGTTTAGTATGGGGAATTGAATATCGAAAGGAAGATCCCCAATTCTAGAAGCTTTTGGAGATAAGCTCCATGAAGGCTACCAATTCTATGAACATCCCCTTTGGAAACCCAAAAAACACTTCAAGGGAGTAGATCCAGTTTATAAATCTGAGAGTTATGCAGATACATCATTATTTTTTTTCCCCTTTTGCAATTAGGGAGTGTATATTTGAACACACAACCTTCACCTGCTGAGAGATTCTTTATACCAACTGATTTATTGCTTTTAGGACATTTCATGCACAGAGATAGGAGATAGATAAACAGAATTGTAGGAGATACTAAGATGGTTACACTGGGGTATAATGAAAATGATTTTAGATGATAGTGGAAGAAGCCATTTGTATTTTTCATAGTCTCCATGGAAAACATATGGGAATGTGAACTCCCTGCTATTAGGCATAGTTTAGGAATTTTCTATATTTTAAACAACTTTAAGTAGCAGGGGAAGATTGGAAAAAGAACATGTGATATGTGTCTAAGATGTTGAATGGAATTGCTCCCAAGCATTCACCCTCTCTTTTGAAGGGAAAGAGCAGTCAAAGTTGGTTTTCCTCTCCTTGGGCAAACTGAGAATGCTTTCTCTACATTGGAGTGGTGGAGTGAGACTGCAATAGTTGAAAAAATATTGGAAAGCATGTAAGAGGGGTCCTCTCTTTCATCTGGCTGTATACACAGAACATTATCTACATTGGAGTGCTGGTTATTCAGATGCTTCACCCAGAAGTTGAACTCTTTTTTATGCTCTATACATTAAAATCCTAATTTGCACCATATATGTAATCTGCATGAAAGACCTTCACATCTGTTCCCCCAGTAGGCATGAATTCTTCATATATGTAAGACCCTTCACGCCTTACTCTTCTAACCTCTGGATGGAACTCACTTGAACGGTTTCCAATCTGAAAGAAAACAAATCAGGACATGTCAATCTAAATTGAATAAATCCTCGTTTCAATTACATGTCCACAATGTATAACTGATTCTCATGAGGGAGTTCTTCAATGGCACATAGTTTTGAGATCCTTTTAAAACATGGCAATGATGAAAAACCAAGACGAAAGGCAAGAAGGAAACACACCAAAGCATTCACCATATGTTGCTACGTTAAATCATTAGATATGATACAACCTCAATTGCCTAAAGTACAACTATTATTGATTAAAACTTGCAAAATGAGTGAAAATTAATTAGAAACTCAGAATCAGAAAGAAAATGAATTTTTTTAGAAAAACAGAAGGCACTAGTAGCAAAATTGCAAATAACATATCTGGCTATCTTAGTTGATAGCTAAAATAAATGAACTTTCTCTTCTGATACATGTCATCACTCAGATCTCATCTTAAGAGTGCAAAAAAATAGAAAATAACATATTTGCCATTATTAACACTGTATCTAAGTCAAGGGACCTAAACATGAGAATAAGACCAAATAATAGAACCACAACAGCCAATTACTGTAAACCAAGGGCTTAAACATAAGAAGCACAGATGGTGCAGTATAATTAGTTTGTACAGGTTCTAATTGAACAATAAGAGGAATTATTTTCAACAAAAGAAGTAGGCCAGTTTCGTATAGCATGGTTCCACTAAAGGCTTCTTAGAGTTTTGATGCAAGTCCTAACACCATCGATGTTCAAAATGACATAACCAAAGGAGAAGTGGAAATGTTATTTCTGATCAGTTTAAGAACTAAAAGATTGAACAAATTCTGACCTTCCGGAACAATTCTTTCATTCCACCACCAGCAGAAGTAGGGTAACATATCATTATTCTGTGGTCATCACCTGCAAGTAAATAAAACTGACATTCAATAAGCATGTACTGGGATGTGGTGTTCAACGAAAAATGTAAGCAAAACGGTACTTACTTTCGACACAGCGAAATGGGCACAATTATATATGCATTTGACCAGCAGCATACAGGTAACAAAAAATTTTCTATAATAGGAAAATTAGGTTTTATTCTTGGGAAAAGGATTTAGCAAGCACAAACACCTTTAGGGAGGTAATACAACCTCTAAACTCTAAAATGAAAAAAACAAAACAAATATATCCCCTACAACATCTGTATTATATATAGGTGGTTGTGCCAGCCTTGCATACATCAGAAGTGCTTAAAAGATTCTACATACTAAAATGCCTCAACATTTTCTTTTGCAAGAAGTTTTAATTGCTTCAAATATCTATAAAATAGAGGTAACGCTCAGCAAGAGGAAGTTCCTGAACTCACCATGAACAGGCTTCTCAACAAACGGCTTCCAGAAACGGTTACCGTGGACTTCAACAAAATCTTCTTCCTCAACAAAATAATCCAGCTCTTGATTTGGTCTTTCTCTATTAACAAGAGGATATCCAGGAATAGGAATTCCATGCATCTCAAGACGCTGATATTCCAACCAAGAAGAGGAAAACATAAAATTAATTGAACTTCAAGGGAGACAAAGAATGGAAGTTAACTTCTAAAAAGGTACAATGGGATTTAAATTTACCAAGTAAGAAAATATCCTGCCCCTGTAAGGTTAAGTTACATAGAAAAAAGCAAGATCAAAAATAAGAGTTACAGAACATAGACACAAAATTGGAGGCCAGGCCAATTTCAAACATTAAGAACAGAAAATGTCCCTGCCAAATTAGATTCAATATATAGAGGAAACTAACTAATTTGAGTTTTCATCAATTTTTAGAGCAGAGGAAACATAACATAAGTGGGTTAACTAAAGACAAGAAGAGCACCATGAGAACTGGAAAAGTCCCTCAACCTATCTCTGCTCTCAATTAGTTTTCTCATTCTGGAGATGCACATTGTTTAATAAGGGTCTTTAAAAACCCACTAAAATATCCTTTTGTGATTTACTCAACATTAAATTTAATCAGAGGATGTGTATTTTTCATTTTGTGAAATTTTGTAAATAGTTGATAGATTTAAGAAAACTCTTTTATCTTAGATTATTATGTCTTGAAAATGAACAAGAAAAACATAAGGTTTGAATGAGACAAGGATATAATGAGAATATATAACATAAATATCATCTTGATTTCATAAGGTGATAAGTATTTCTAGGGGATAAAGCTCAAAATGTGAAAAATATTGGAAAAAGGAAAGAGGAATATGTGCTCCCTTTGAACAAAATTAAATATGTATACTTTCTTAAAATAAATATATTTTCTATCTAAATTTGCAACATCTTTGATTTAAAAAATTCATAGTCCATTAACACTTGTAGTCCCAAAACTAAAAACCTCAATAATAAGGTTAAACAACCTTACTCATAGTCAAAGACACCCGAATTAATCTTAGTCAAAATTAGACATTCAATTTGGAGACATGAGAGTTTTAGTTATTTCTACAAGTCCACCACATGTCAATTCCATTCAATAGAAGAAACAAATTTATCGAGAAATGAGAAAATATAACAAAGATGCATGTATTAAATTTATGGGTAAAAGTATGTAAATCAGACATCACGATTGAATTTCATGAGAAACTGATCCATGGAATTTAAGATCAAGAGCTAGGAATTGATACACCACATGGCATTAATCTATATTCCAAAGAACAAAGAATACATCTAAGAATACATTTTTCACTACCATTATTTTAAATCAAAGCATCACCAAACCAGAAAAGTGAACATCTGAGCTATTTGGACTAAAACAGCCAAGCTATTAGGAATTGAAAATCTCAAGTTTTTTTCCCACTAATTTGTGGAATGTCAGGCAAGATTTGATAGGTATATACCTCGCATACTTTCCTTCTGTCGTGAAGAAGATGTTGTGGCTCTAATTCATTTACAAGAAATGGCCTTAAAAAGAAAGGAAGTGGAAAAGAAAAACCAATCAGAACCAAAAAAAAAAAAAAACAAAAAATAAAGAGAAAATTTATCTGCAACAGATATTCAAAACAAATCAATTTGTGGGAAGCTAAATCTACTAAAAGCAATTAGTGATGAAAACCAACTACTCCAAAGCCTCCCATGCCCCACCTACCCTGCGGAGAATCTTCACCGGAGCTCCACAAAGTGGTTAGATCTAAACATGAAGATTAAAATTTAAGATCAGATGTAAGTGTTCGTACAGATATTCAAAAAACAATGCTGCAGATTCTTATTTAAGCCATGAGATATTGAAGGTAAATAGAAATAATATGGGCAAGCATACTAAAGATAGACAGAGAAAATGCTCCATACCAGGGGTAACTATATCAGAAAACAGTCCAGTCCAATATGAGAGTACAACCAGGAACCAGAGAACCAAGTTGCCTAGGGAAGCAGGTAAACAGCGCTTTCATTGAAACAAAAGTTCATATTCTTCAATCATAGTCTAATTACCATTACAATAAAATGCCTCTTTTCAGATTTCTGATGCATTCACACCACCTATATAAGTTTCACAGACACAACACAAGGAATATAAAACTTACTTTCTTAGTGCTGCATATGCTTTGGTTTTTTCCAAGGGGTACCCAGTGGAATAGAATGCAACTAAACAATCACATATTGGCCAGCTGTAATTATGCAAAAGCTCAAAAATTAGCCTAGAAACATATGAAGCAAGAAAGATGCTAACTGAAAAAAGTTATGAACAAATTATTCGACCAGAATAATGGAATAATAGAAATTTGAAAGCCAGATAGATTTAACAAGTTTTCAAGTTTTTCAAATGATATAAATGCCCTGGTCATTTGGGCTGAATTCAAAATATTTTGCACCGAAACAATAAATATCCCTGATTCAAACTGACACCAAATTGTCTAGTATACCTTCCCTGGAAACTCCGAACACTAAGCCAGTCACATCCTCTCACTCGTTCCCTCCCCCCCTCCCCCTTTACTCAATCGTAAATGTTGTATCTTGTTCTAAATGTATACTTTGCAAGGAACTCATCTTCCCAGTTACCTTATCACAATTACACAACTCCCACAAACAAAATCTTGACAATAAAGTTCATGATGTAAGTTAAATAAAGGGAAGAAACAAAAGGGTGGAATCTTTTTCAATTTTGTATGTAAAACCAAAGGAAAAAAAACTGGTATATTTTGCATAAGCACAAAGAAAATTTATATATGTCCCAACATCTTTTCTCAATGGCACATTAAGCAAAGAAAAATAATGAAAAGGATGCATTGACAAAAACGGGATACACACTTCACACTAACAACTTGTATCCTCAATATAATTAGTCAAGAATTCATAACTAAAAGAAAATCGAATACTTAAGACAGCAACTATTACTCATACAGTGACATAAAGTACAATTAATCAGAAGCAAACCATATGTGTACCTCTCTATTGGATCCTCCAGAATAACTTTATCTCCGAAATAAACAATCTACCAGAGAGTAAAGAAAGCATTAAAAGATTTGCTCGCCAGTTGCAGAATATGTTATAAACATCAAACTCAAAGTATACCTGAAATTCACCGAATGACTGTAGCCTATCCAAAATTTGACGCATCGGAGCAGAGAAAGACTGAAATCGAAAGGAAGAAATTAATGACATCTTTAAATGCAGTGATTATTACATCAAAATAATGCAGTAAGAATGTCAGGTGAGTTTCTGGGTCCGGAAATCATATGAAAATTAAGGGGGGAAAATGTACAGAACCTCGGAGCCGCATTTCACCTTCTTTTCCATTACACATACTCCAACCTTAATCTTCTTTCCGACATTACTCTCTTCCTCCCCTCCATCTTTCTTTATCCCTCTCTCTCTATCTCTGTGTATACTCACAATCTCTCCTTCTTCTATCGTCTAAAGGCAAAAAATCACGAAAATACATATACGTATTAATATTTAAGACAAAAATGGTTGGGGGGGGATCCTCCCGGACCAAACCGAACCATACACCTGAAACCGTTACCAGAATCCCGTGGAAATTGGGAAACAAAGTTAGAAATAGAATATCATAAGCAAACCAAGACGCAGACGTTTTCAGTTATTTCTGGAGGGAACGGATCTTCTCCTGGTGAGTGATAATCAAATGAAGTCGCGAACAGAGGGCGGTGGAAGAGGAGAGAAAACGACAGCTTATAATCGGCGCAGCGCAGCCAAGAGAGAAAGGAGGACACGGGAAGCGGTGGCGCACGCATTTATATAGAGACACCCTGAGGCTGGTTAATACGGTACGGAGATCATACTTTTTTGAGAGCTGGATTTGTTTGGATTCCAGTATATGCATATTCAACACCAAAATGCATATTCAATACTCCACGTTTAGTAGTAGTAGTAATTTTAAATCTACATCGGGAGTAGTACGTAAGCTCTAAACGTTGGCTCTACTAACGGTCATTGTCCCCCGTTGCGTGCTCTCCATCAATCCTCTGCCCTCTCGATTTACATCCCTCGATTTCCCCCGAAAATCAAAGTAATTTAAATCTAAGGGTTCTGAAACGGGAGACGTGGAGGATTTTGACCTTTTATTGTCAATTTTAGGCCCGGCACCGTTGTCCTTCGTCACTTTTCCAGTACCAACTGCAAGTACAACAAAAAGCTTGTGAGTCTCTTCCTGGTCCCATGATCTTTGGTTTCTCGGGACAAATGAAGAAGAAGGTCCAAACTCAAATGTACGCCTCGGAAATGGAAATGTTTCCTGTCCAATAAAAATTTGAAATTAAAATGGTATAATTGAAAATAATTGGTAAAAATCTAACCTACCATGGTTCTAAAATGGAACGTTTTCATTTTTACCTAAATTAAAATAATTATTTCAAATTTATCTATATTTTGAAAACATTTCATAATTAATCATATATAAAATTAACTTTTTATTTTATATACATTTTGATTTTTAATTAAAAAAAAATCAAAACTTAATATTTATTCTTCTTTAACATGCATTTATTATCTTACCTCTCAATATTCAACACACATGACCGAACCCAACTCCCTGTAAAATGAATTGAAGAAACCACAGCTAACATCATTCATTTGATTAAAAGTTTTGAACCATAGCTAAGAAAATTGCTCAAAGAACCATTCCCTTGTCGGAGAGAAAGAAAAAAACCAGTTTTTTATTATGTTCGGTTTTTGATTTTTGTTTTCCAAAATCAAGAAAACGAATGTAGAGGGTATTCGAAAGTACATTGTTCGGTTTGTGTTCTTTGTTATGTTTTTCCTTTGGTGTTTGGAAGCTTGGGTTTGTTCATTATGTGTTTTCTATCTGACTCATATTTGGGTAGTAGTGGGAGGAAGGAAGGAAAGACAAATTGCAAAGATTTCGATCGAAGTGAGAAAATTTCGTGACGTGATATGTTGATTTTGAGAACAACTTCCGAGATGTGTGATAAGTTCAAGGATTACTTTTATTCTTTCGAGACAGAAGATAGGGGCTTTCTAGACCAAAAAGGGGACTTTCAAGATCATAAGTTATAATTTTGAGATTGTAGGAGTGAATTTGAGACTTGATAAGGGTATTTCGAGGCAAATAAGTTTCTTTGTGTCATTTGCAGAGATAGATTACATGAGGAATACTGTTCACAAGGATTGTCTAAGTGAAAGGGTGTGTGCACAAATTGTACCATCTGAAGTGAACTATGAAGATTTTAGGAGAATTGTGGCAAATTTCATGAAGATTGATTTAAACCAATTTGACATTCATAAGTCAATTCCTTCTAAATTTTGTGTCAGAAATTAATAGAGATTGAAGACATGGGATCCTAAAGTTGTAGTCGTGAACAAAATTCAGAGAATTTAAGAGGGTGGCATCGATGGTGATATTAGCGGTAATTGTCCATCTGGTCCAAATGATCATGTAAGGGAGGAATTTACTGATGCAAGTGATAAAGCGGGATATTCGGATATATTCGCACAAATGATAATTATGAATACCATGAAGAACATATTCACAGCGTTGAGGCTAATGATGATGATGCTGACGAAGACGATGATGACAACTTCTACAATGGGATGAGACAGGTGATTCCATTTGAGTAATATATATCGGACCCTTTTACCCATTTTGCAAGCATCGTCTGGAATGACGATGAAGAGGTGCATTTTTCGGAAGATGATATTATTCCACCAATGGGTTTTATAGGAAAGAATGCAGTCTTTAACAATAAGGATGAATTGGTAACAATAGTTAGTGAATATTCACTCGATAACCGATTACCATATCACGTGGCACACTCGGATAAAGGAAGATTTGAGGCACAATGTAAGAACCAAAAAGATTGTACTTTCATGATACGTGTAAATTGTCAAGCTGGATGCCAGATTTAGGTTATTCACAAGTTAGTCTCGACTCACACTTGTATCCAAACTATACAGCAAAGCCAACATAGGAGCATAAGTTCAATAGTGATCTGTCGTATGTATATTGGTAAACTCGCCAGTGCCCCCCAAAAATGTGATTCAAGATATGCAGGAGAATTATGGTGTGAAACTCGGATATAACAAGGTTTGACGATCTTTACAGCGTGCAAAAGACATAGCCTATGGAACTCCAGAAAACTCATATAGACAGCTACCATCATACCTCCAAATGTTGACGCGTGTAATGGCGGGAACAGTGACCAATATACATACGCAAGATGAGCAGTTTCTGAGCTCATTGTGTGCACTTGGTCTTTTGATTGAGGGTTTCAAGTACATGAGGCCCATAATTATCATAAATGCAACACACTTGAAAAGTGTGAATAAGGGCAAAATTTATGCAGCTGTCTGTGCAAATAGAAAGGGGGCAAACTTTTCCCCTTGCTTTTGGGTTTGGTGAGGAGGAGGACAACGATTCATGCGAGTGGTTCTTGAGAAAATTCTGGACTGCATATGGATTGCGGGATGATTCGATTATTGTATCTGATTGACACAAAGGCATACTGCACTCAGTGAGGACAGTATATCCCATGGTTCCACATGGCTTTTGCTATCGACATTTGAAGGAAAACTTAAAGACAAAGTGCAAAAATCCTCGGGTTGCACTCCATTTTAATTTCTCCAAAATCTCCAAATGCTCAAGACACAGAATCCCCAAATCCCGAAAAAAATGATCCAATATCGACTGACTTAAATCATGAGGTGCCGATAAATTTTGTTAACATTGAAGTCAATATCTATGTGAAGGGTGTGGATTTTTAAGCCATGTTGACACGATCCATGGCATGTAAATGTTATTATTTTAAGAAATAATGAATTTGTCATTTAATTTAAATTGCATGTTTGTCATTGCATCAAAGCCACGATCGTCTAACTTGTCCGAACACAGTGAATACTAAAGCCATATCCAACACCATTTGCAACAAAGTGCAACAATTATGATTTCAACAAAAGCATTTCAAATTTTGAAGAGAACCAATAATAACATAGTATATTATCTCTACTTCATATCTTAATCCCGAAGGCTTAAACTTACACCCCACCCAGATTCAGAACCATTCGACACAAGTGGTCCTTCCCCATAATGAAATCAAAAATAGGCAGCTTGATAGGCATTCCTTGCACTGTACAATGAGGTACATGCTATTTGGAAGTTTTCTGCATCAAGAACCCAGAACTTTGGAACAATCAACTCCAACACATCATTGGGAAGATCTGTCCAATCTCTTTCAACTCCATTCTCAGCAATATTTCTTCTTCTTCCTATGCACTCATGAAATCTGGATAATAAATTAGGAGAAACATAACAAGAAAAAAAAGGTGCAAACACATTTGAATTGGTGATTTTGAAACACAAACACATGTATTTCGAAACAAAATATAACTTTCAAGATACAAAAAATACATTTCGAGACAATATAACTTTTGAGATAAACAAAATACATTTCGAGACACAATATAACTTGCGAACACACAAAATACATTTCGAGACAAAATATAACTTCCAAGATACAAAAAAATACATTTCGAGACAAAATATAACTTTCGAGATAAACAAAATACATTTCGAGGCAAAATATAACTTTCGAGACACACGAAATGAATTTCGAGACACAATATAAAACTATGTATTCATGCATTTTTGTACAAGCATACACTATAAAATCTTACATTTCGTTATGTACATTGTAAAATCATACTTCAACGCATTTCATTCTAGCACATTCGACACAATAAAAATTCATAACCCACCCGGACATGTAATAAAGACAATGATGGGGGTGATGGCTTGGAGTCGATTTCTGACTAGCCTGATCGTTGCCGATATGCACACTTGTAAGGTGAACTTCGATGAAGTGGGAGTGAAGAAGAAGTCATCTCGGTGAAGAAGAAGACGAAGAGTTGGAAGGAAAAATCAATTGAGGAAGAAGTCATCTCGATGAAGATGAAGAGTTCCAATGGCGGTTGTGACACTGTCACTGCTATTTGTCAAATCAATTAAATCCATTCGTAATGTTCCTTTGAAAAATTCATACACCACTGACACAATGAGTTAACTGTAGTGAAATATAGATTTGATATATACATATATATATATATATATATATATTATGTAACTGATTTTATTTTCTATAATTAATTTATTAGAGTTAGTGTACAAAATCTTTTAGTTAATTTTGTGTGGAATTTCCCATTTAGCAGAATTACATGTTTTAGAATTAACGGGTACAATAGAAGTCCTCAATATCATATACAATTTGCATAATTTACCTAAAACGCTCTCACACCCTGTGGAGTGATAATAGGTCCACAATATATGTAACGGTCATGTACTTAGCATGCAAGCTAAAGGTGCTCTTCTCAAGCATAACGGGATCGTGTCAGAGCTCACAATCATGATGGATGGGGCCCATATCTCTACAGTAACAGAACAAAGGAAACAGTTGATTAAAAAATTGTAGGATCGTATAGTTAAATTCACATTTTTCGATATATAGTTAAAAATTTCTATAAATTTGTGTAATGTAACATGATAAGTATATCTCTCAAACCATGAAGATTATCGCGACTCCATATTTAATTTATGCAAGTGCACAAATGGATCCATCAATGCTCTAAGTTCCTCTACTGCATCATCGGTATTCTTGTAGATAAAGCTTGTCAAAGAAGCTTTCTTTATTTTGCAAGACTGCTTTTCCTTTCAACATGAGACGTGCAAGTCTCAAGAGAGATGCTCTTAGCAAATTTTGAATTTACTAAGCAGGAAGTATTGTATAACTCATCGAAATTGTTCTGAAGAGGAGTGCCAAGTAGGATTATCTGTTGATCTATCTTAGCTTTTGTCAAAGCTTTCCAAAATAGGTTGTCCTGATTCCTTGGAGTGTGACCTTCATCAAGTATCAGAATGCCGACATCTCAAGAAGAATTTTTCTGAATTTCACCCCCAAAATCCATCGAACTCAATTTTCAATTCAATAATCCAATCCTCCCACAGAAGAAAGGCACTAATGATTTGAAAACTGAGTTCTATGGATTTTAGGGGAGAAGTTCAGAAAAATTCTTCTTGAGATGCTTGGCATTCTGATACTTGATGAAAGTCACATTCCAAGGAATCAAGACAACCTATTCTGGAAGGTTTTTACAAAAGTTGGGACAGACCAACAGATAATCCTATTTAGAACTCCGATCCAGAACAACTTCGATAAGCTATACAATACTTTATGCCTAATAAATCCAAAATTTGCTAAGAGCATCTCTCTCAAAACTTGCACGTCTCATGTTAAAAGGAAAAGTAGTCTTGCAAAATAAAGATGGGCTTCTTTTACAAGCTTCATTTGTAAGAATACCGATGATGCAGTAGAGGAACTCGAAGCACCAATGGATCCATTTGTGCACGTGCATAAAGGAAATATGGATCCATGACAATTAGATCTTGAAATACACTCTTTTTGTCCTTTACTCTAGTGCCCCATGGAGTCGTAACACACTTAGCATGTACGTTAAGTGTGTTCTCAACAAGCACAACGAGATCGTGTCGGCACAAAGCTAATTAGAAAGATTGTATTGAGAAAGAAGGGAAAAAAGGTTATTCGCATCTACATCTTATTTAAAATTTAAAGTCTAATTTTTAGTAGAACATATATATCTTATTTATTATTTCAAAAATTTGTAAATCTTTATCGAGATGGGTTTTGCTTAATCTAAATAAATTAAACTACAACCGAATAAAAGGATTTTAAATATAATTAATTATAATGTCTTTATTAGTACAATGTCATTTATTTATAAAACAAAACATTAACTCTAAATTATAATGTTGAAAAAATGAATTATAACTTTCAAATTAATTAATAATATTATTATTATTAATAAATAAGTATTATTATTTCCAAACACGACCTATAAATATTTCAAGACACAATGTAGACAATTCGAGACACAATGTAGACCATTCGAGACCCAAATTCAACAATTCGAGACCCAAATTCACCCATTCGAGACTCAAATTCAACCATTCAAGAAACAAAATCCAACTAGTCGAGACAGAAATTAAACCATTCTAGACATAATTTCAACCATTTGAGACACAATATTCAACCATTCGAGACACAATATTCAACCATTCGAGACAGAAATTAAACCATTCGAGACCCAAAATTCAAAACCGATGCACAATTCAATACAGTTAATCCATGCTTTCAACAAAATATGAAATCGAAGTTAAACAACACAGGAATTCAGTGCATTTCAAGATTTTAAAAGAAAATCATACTTTCAAGAAACAAAAATACACAATGTCAATACCGACGCTTCGCATTTTGCCAACTTCCAAAGCTTAAACATTCTAGCATATTCCACATAAAATCAAGATTTAGGTGTGAAGAAAACCTACCGGGAATGTTGTGTCGACGACAATGAGGCAATCGGTGGGAGGTGGACTGGTGATTGTTTTCAATGGCGTCGTCAATCCATATGTCACGAAGAAGGAGTGCAGCGTCGAAGAAGGGAAAGAAAATGAGAATGAAAGAAGGGAAAGAAAATGAGAGTGGAAGAAAAAGGGAGAGTTCTGATGATGGGTATGTCGAGAAGGAGCGCCGCTTCGGTTGGGAGTGAAAAAGAAGAAGGGAAAGAAAATGAGAGTGGAAGAAGGGAAAGAAAATGGAAGAAAAATGGAGAGTTATCCAGTGAGTTATGGCGGTGAAGAAATCAAGAATCAGGTGAAAAGTTGTGTCTAAAATCGAGAAAAAAATGAAGAGTTGCGTCTCAATTTGGGTATTGAAAAACGTAGGGTAAGGGAGTAATTTCTCATTTCTGATGTAATTTTTGTTACCCAAAAATGTTAACAAGTCAATTTGGATATGCGGTGAAATTGGGTCAACCCATTTGGGTAGAAATGAAATATTTACAGAAAGTGAATAAAATTGAAATTGCGTCAACCCATTTGGATATATTTGAGAAATAACTATCTAAAAAATTGTTATAATAATATAAATTATTTTTTAATTATTATGATTTTTTTATCTCTCAATAATATATTTTCTTTTATTCATTGAAAAAATATATAAATATTAATATAAGAAAAAAAGATTTTTTTAACATAAAATAACTATGATAAAGAACTTTTAGTAACTTATTTATTTAAAATAACAGTTAATGAATTGTATCATAGGATAATAATAATAAAATTTATTTAAGCATTCCATATTTTCAGTTCAAGTTAAATTAATATGAATTTGACTCAATTTTTTTCTTTAAAGAGTGTGACTCATAATCAAATTAAAATCTAACTTTAGAACAAGATAACATGAAAATATTATAGAGTGGAGGCACAAGAATTCTATGGCATTCTCCCAAGGCAACAATAATAATTTGCAATATATTATTGATGGGGTCGAAAATGGACTCCGGGTCACCCCACAAATTTTGATGGAACTCTACATTCAGCAGTCTGAGAAAATGAGAAAAAATGGTCATCGGAGGGGGTTGTCGCCCGAGGAAGAGTTCCTATGCCTAAGTTAGTGTTTTGAGAGAGATAGTTGAAGGTAAAGACCATTCTCTGAAAACTGTTTAGAGCCTCGTTTTTTTCTCCGTCCTTAGACTAATGGTGTGGTTTGATTAAGTAGAAAAAGAGAAAGTCTGTTACCTCCTAGATTGCAGCCCTACATGACGTATCTGTCGGCAATTAGGATAATTGTGAGATTTCGTTGAATCTAGCCAATTGCTCCTAGAATCATGGAGTTTCCCTGAGATGAGAGATCTTGTCATTCATGTCTTCGCCAGAGAGGCACGAGTAACCGACCTTTAGGCCATCTTCGTGACCCACCCACCCACCCCCCGTGGATGTTGAGTATCTCAGACATCTCTTTTGGAGAGGTCACGTCAAGTAGTGCTTGGCTCGTGGGGAGTGATTAGGAGTCTTGCACCGTTGGTCGTGGCATGGAAGATTTATGAGATGAGTTGGGAGTTACCAAGTCATAGGTCGAGCTCTAGCCGTACCTCTCTCGAGCTCATTCAGGAAGTCAATGACTCAGGAGGTCGGTGGTAGCATTTCATTGCCCACCTTTCCTCGTTGACTCAATGAGTCCAGCTTTCTGGTATTGAAGGCATGGGACCTTTGGCCCATTTGGGGTTGACTTTCATCCAGGTCTTTCCCGTTTATGTTGACTTATCCTGATTGTACCCGTTTTACCCATCATTACCCCCCTTTGGGCCCAGAGAGCTCAGAGGTCGTTAGTACCTAAATTACCATCTTCAAGCTGTAGCTATTAATGGGTCCGTCAATTCCTTGTAACCACTAATTTTGGGGGTACCTTTCCGTTCTCATCTCTAGTTGAGAGCTGCAAGCTGGCTAATTATTTTCCTGCCCCAAGTAGAGTTGCGCACACCTGGTCGCAGGATGGAAGGCACATGAGTATAGTTGGGTCTCTCAAGGTCGTAGGCCGTGGTATGGTGAGGCCTTTATTGTGCTTATCTGGAGGTCGGTGACCTCATGTCCGTGACCAATGAGGTCTGTGGTAGGAAGTCCCTGCCCACTCGTACCTCGGGACTCACCAATCAGACTTTCAGGTATTAAGTATTACCATCTCTAAGTCGCGAGTCTGACCTTCATTAAAGACTACCATCTTAAGGTCGGGGGCCTGACTTACGGGTATTTAGAGTTGCCGTCTTTAGGTCATGGGCCTGACTTTCAGATATTCAAAGTTATCATCTTCAAGCGGGCTATCCTTCAGGCATTATGAGCTGCCATCTATAGGATGCATCCCTTGAAAAATCGAACTGTTTTCTTGCAACTGCTTGTGAGGCAGACCTTCAAGTATTTAAGGTTACCTTCTTGAGGTTGCGGCCCTTTGAAAATTTGCACTATTTTTTCACAACAACAGTTTTTGGAGAGATTATGCGTTCTCTTTGTTTTGGGAAACTGTTAGGCAGTCTGGACTGGAAAGTCACCCAGCTTTACTTTTAGCAGTACCTGACCCGTTTCAGAACTAAAAAACCTGGCCGTTTTTATTTTAGGTGAAACCAAAGTGTCTTAGGGTTCTGAACTAACGACCTGCTCCAGATTTGGGGAGATTGACCAGCTCCAACTTGTCAAAGGGAAGACGAAAAGTTCTTTGTTTCTGGAACAATCTCACCACTTGCCCCATATGAAACAAAACGCTTCTGGTTCATCGGTTTCTACTCAGAATTTCAACAGGCTTTTGAAGTTGCTTATATCAGAAGTTCTTCGAAACCTTTGAACCTTTCTGCAACATCTTTACCTTGCTTCAACTTATTTTGAGCTTTCTCTTGTCCAAACCTTTTCTACTGAAAGATGTCTACCAATTCAGACGCTTTCACCTCCCAATTTGAAACACTTGACAATGGGATTTTCTATGATCCCCCTCTCTTCCCTTGGGCTCTCCCCATGCCCAGTTTATACTATAACCTAGCTGAACTTGGGGTCAATTCTTAGGCTTCTTCACTGGAACCTACTAACATCGCTTGGATTTATATGGAGATGGACGTCGACGAGGGTGATATCTCTATTGCCATTGGAGCTGAGCGCCTTTTCAGCAAGCGGGTTGATGGTGTAGCCCTGCACCGTTCTAGCTTCAGGAGGGGATTATTTTACCCTTTCCTCCATTCTCTATTTTTTGACATAGTCTTTTCTGGGGTGTAACCCTAGCTCAATTCCCCCCCAACTCCATCTGGATGATAGTTGCTTTCATAGCCACCTGTGACCTTTGTAGAGTTCTTGTATCATTGGATCTCTCCAAGTGTTTCTTTAAGTTGGAAGCTCCATCATTCTTCAGGTCTTCTAAGAGATACTTGAGGTTAGTTCCTTGACACCCATTAGTAGGTCCTTTCCCATCTCCAGTGGAGGAATAGAAGTCCCAGTTCTTTTTTGCCCGGCTTCCTCGTAGCTTGGTGGAGAGGTACTTGGATTGGAATTTGAACATGGTCTTTTACAACGAGCTCCCCTACCTACCCCGTGCACTACGGGATCACAAGGATTTTTTGGAGACAATAGCTTTTTTCAATCTGCCTAAGGTTGGATGCATTTTCGAGGTCCGGACAAGGTCTTTCCTAGATGCTACTGGCTTGGGGAGGGGAGTGTTATGCAATCTCCCTACTGTCAAGACGAGCCTGAGGTTTTTCCATTCCCGTAAGTAGCTTTCTTAACTTCTTCTGTTTGTAATATTTTGGGAAGAACTAACAGTTTCTCCTTTTCATTTTGATAGTGCTGGGGGAGACCAACTGGCTCTTTGTTACTAATCTGGCTGGACCAGGAAGAGCTAATCTGGGAGGAGCAAGTGCTGGCAGCCTTCCTGCTACTTCTAGTTTTGTGGGGTCTGGTCCAACTCCAGCTATTAACCCTTTATTGAAGCTCCCGCTGGGCCTTCTGCTCTCCCGAGCCGGGGTGGTCATAAGGTTCGAGCCGCCTCCCGATGGGGCAAAAGGGAACCAGGACATGGTGGAAGGGCTACCCCCAATCACGGAGCTAGGATGGCCGAGAGGTTCAGGAGTCCTTCTCCAGGTTCACTAGTAGAGATCTCGAGCTCGAGGTCCCACTCGCCTGACTAGTCCCATTAGCTAATTGTGGAATTTTGTAATAGAATAGTCTTCTACACATACACTAAGTATCTTACTGGGGCCTGTTTGTGACCTTCTATTTTTCTTCCTTTCTTTTCTACAACTGCTTCATATTTGCAATTTTTTCTTCAATTATTCGATGCATTCAGATTTATTTCGGCACAATAGCAGATAATATAGGCAAAACCAGCACAATATCCATACAAGCCTTAAAAACTAAGATTCGAAAAACTTAGCTTTAAAACCGTGCTTTGTTGAATCTGAGTTGTTGAGGTCGCCATAGTGTTGGGCGAGGTTCTCTTGACTGGTACGTCCGAGCTCAACTAATGGCTCCGCGAGGTCTGTAATGTCTTAGATGGCCCTTAGACGTAGAACTTTTTCAAGTGGCAAGCATTCCAGGGCCTTAGGAGTTGCCTTCCTTCAAGGTCAGTGAGCTTGTAGCTTCCTCCTTTGTGCACCTCTAGGATTATGCAAGGTCCTTCCCAGCTTTCTTGTAGCTTAATCAGTTGTCCTTGCTTATCGACATCTGATCTCTTGAGGATCATTTCTCCAACTGTGAAATGTCTTTGTTTCACTCTTTTGTTGAAGGAATCTGTTACCTGCCTTTTGTAAGTTCTATCTGCTTCCATTGCTTTGTTCTTGACTTCTTTGAAAAGGTTAAGGTCTGCCCTTCTCTCCCACTCGTTTAAGATTGAATTGTATTCAGTTAGTCTTAAAGATGTTATTCCAACCTCAACTGGTATTACCGCCTCTACTCCAAAGCACAAACTAAATGGTGTTTCTCCAATAGCGTTTCTTGGTGTGGTTTTGTATGCCCATAGTATACTCAGGTTTTCGTCTGGCCAGTCGGGAATTTCGACCTTCTTTCTTGAGCTCGGTGAGTCTTTTCTTAAGTCCTTTCAGGATGCTCTTGTTTATGACCTCAGCCAAGCCATTGGCCTGGGGATGAGCTACAGACGTCAGTCTCTATTCAATGTTGAGGTTTTTGCAGATGGTCTTGAATGGGTCGCCAATGAACTGTCGCTCGTTGTCGAATATGATAGCTTGAGAAATGCCAAATCTGCAAACGATGTTCCTCCATACGAATTATTGGACTTTCGGTGATGAGATTACTACCATGGGTTTTGCTTCAACCCATCGAGTAAAATACTCCACGGCAACTATAAGGAACTTTACACACCCACCCCCACCCCCTTTCGAAAAGGGCCCTAGAATATCAATGCCCCATATATCAAAAGGAGCTGATGTGTTGATCGACTGGTACTTAGTGGGTAGTAGGTGTGATTTGTTTCCGTGCAATTAGTAGCTCGCACACTTCTGTATAACCTCCTCAATGTCTGAAATCATTGAAGGCCAATAATATCCTGTCCTTAGGATTTTCTTGGCAGCGGTTTTAGCTATATGTGATCCACATATTCAGCTATTCACTTCTTCAATGACATACTATCCTTCTCCGTTGCTTAAGCATAATCCAAGTCTATGATTTTCTGTGTACTTCGTCATCTCCTATCAAGACGTAACGAGGTGCCCATCTCCTCACTTGGCAAGCTTCTTTTGGATCTTGCGGCAGGTCGCCATGTCTGAGGTATTTGTAGATTGGATACCTCCAGTCCGCTTGATCCTCAATAACCAGATTCTCCTCTTGAGCTATGTTGGGAGAATGCAATTGTTCCATGAGCAACTCGGCATTCGTTCCAATTACCTCTCGGTATACTTTGGACAGTGTGTCTGCTTCTGAGTTTTTTTCTCTGGGAATTTGCTTGATCAGGAAGTTGTAAAGCTTTGACTCTATATCCCTTACTCTTTTGAGATATTTGATCATGTTAACTCCTATCGCTTCGTATTCCCCAACAACTTGGCTGGCTATGATCTGTGAATCTGTTTTGGCATGCAGTTTCTACACCTTGAGAGCTCTTATAAGTCTTAGACCTGCTAAGAGAGCTTTATACTCGGATTTTTTGTTCGAGATTGGAAATTTGTACTTCACAGAGTAAGGGATTCTCACTCCCTTAAGGCTGATCAGCACAATTCCCACACCTGAATTTTCTTTCAACGTGGAACCATCTGTGTACATGGTCCAAATACTGTCATCACAAGTGCTAGCGAGATCCAGTGGAACTTTGGTACACTCTTCTACTTTGATTTGATAACCTGATCATTCTACCTGATAGTTCAGGCTTCACCAGAGCTTGCTTCAAGGGGAAATTGGTCAAGACTTTTATCAAGTAAGCATCAAAATACGGCATTAGTTTCCTTGAAGTAATAATGATGAGGTACAAGAACTTCTTGAGGTCCAAATATCTAGTCTCTAGACCTCAAAGCAAACAACTAACATAGTAGAGAGGAAATTGTTGGCCTGACCTTTCTACTGATAGGACTAAGCTAACTACTTTCTTAGTCGTAATTAGGTACATGCAAATTTCCTCACTGGCCTCGGAGAGATGAGCTGAGGAGGTTTTCCTAGGAAGTCCTTCAATCGCAAAAATGCAGTTTGGCTGTCTTCGGTCCACTGGAAGTCCTTCACTTCTTTGTGGGGTCATAGAATTTATCTCCTTTGTCCGCCATTTTACTGATGAAGCACCCCAATGCCGCCATTTTTCCTGCTAGGCTCTGTATTTCCTTAAGGTTTCTGGGAGGCTCCATATCTAGCAAAGCTTTGATTTTGTCTAGGTTGGCATCGATGCCTCTCTCTGAGATCATAAAACCAAGGAATTTGCCTGTTGAAACCCCGAAAGTACATTTCTCTGGATTAAGCTTCATGTGAGCAGTTTTCAGGGTTTGAAAAGTTTCCCTGATGTCCTCGATGAAATCTTCTGAGGTCTTGGACTTAGATCACTCTATCATCTACATAGACCTCGATGTTTCGTCTGAGATGTTTCTAGAAAACCTTGTGCCTTGCTCGTTGGAAAACCTTGTGTTTCTCAGGCTAAAGGGCATCTTGGTGTAACAATAGGTCTCGACCTCGATGATGAAGGAGATCTTATCCATGTCCTCAATGGCCATTGGGATTCGATGATACCATTTGTAAGCATCTAGAAAGCATAGCCACTGGTATCCGACCGTTGAATCCACCATCTGATCAATGCTTGGAAGGAGGTAGGAGTCTTTCTGGCAGTACCTGTTGAGTGTGGTGAAGTCCACACACATCCTCCATGTCCCTTCCTTCTTCGGGACCACAACAGGTTGGCCGACGATTCAGGGTATATTACTTCCTTCAGAATCTCAGCATCGAGAAGGTCTTGGACTTCCCGAGCTATGACCTCATTGCGCTTGGGGGCGAAGGTCCTCTTCTTTTGTTTCACTGGTTTAACACCTAGCTTGAGCCCGACCTTATGTTCAGTAATCGCTCAGTCGACTCCTTCGAGGTCACTGGGTTGTTAGACGAAGACCTTCAAGTTTTCTTCAAGGGAATCTACTAGTTTCCCTTTGATCCTTGGAGATAATAGCTCTCTAATCTTTATCCCTTTTTGATTGAATTTGGGGTTGAGGGAGACTTTCTCTCCTCTTTCTGCCGCCTAGATTCGAAGGTGATTGTCCTCCTTTGGTAGGTCAATGCATTCCACATGCATGACCTCTGGCGAGCTTTCTTCGTTACCCTCAACTAGGTAACGGCTTGTCTATTTCCTTCCAGGATGATCCAGGTGTCTCCGACCTGGATTTTCATGCGGTAATTGAGTAGTTATATTTCTGCTCTCAGGTCCATCACCCAATTTCGACCAAGGATGGCGTTGTAAGTTCTAGGGGCGCCCACAATCATCCAGTCCATCATCTTGGTGATTTCTCGATTATTTACTCGGACCGTGGTTGGGTCTCGTAGGACTCCATCGGCATAAGTTGTGCTGCTATTGAAGCTGGTCAAGGTCTTGTCTGACTTCATTAGTGAGCTTCTATCAATTCCCATTTGGTCGAATGCTTTGTGGTACAAAACATTGACATCATTGCCAATGTCCAACAGAATTTTTCTCACTAGGAAGTCACCAATCTGGAGTGACACTGTGAGGGGTTCTGAATTTCCCCCTCAAGCTAGCTTGGACCTCCTTTTGATGGCATTTATCTCGCTGATTGGAAATCTCAGATTGTGCAGTACTGCTGGTGGTAGATATGTAGGGCCTGCTTTCTTGGCCAAAAACTCTTGCAAGTGGAACTCCTTTATCAACCTTTCAATCTCACATTTGAGGTCGAAGCAATCCTAAGTGAGATGGCCATGATCTTTATCGTAATGGCAAAATTTTGCGGGATCTCTTTTGGCCACAGGACTTTTGAAAGGCCTGGGTGGCTTTAGGAGGCCTCTTTTCTCCGTAACCACCAGGATTTCTACTTATGACGTCTTGAGTGGATTGGTCACGAGGTCGGGAATGGTTTTTCCCCTCTTTTCTGAGGTCCCTCCTTTGGAGTGAGGGTCTTTCCTATCCCATTTTGATTTTTGAGGGCTCTTCGAATGTCCTCTGTTGTCTTTTTCGATGGCTGAGGTGAAGCTAGGGATCTTCTTCTAGATCGCTGTTTCTTCAGCCTTGATCAATTTTTCTAGGAGCTTTTGCAGCTCCTTGATTGTTTTTACTAGTTCTTCGGCCAACCTGAGGGTCACGTACCCTCCTTGTAACCCTTGCTTGAAAGTAATGATGTATATGATATCATTTTTCTGTTTAATCTCCACTGGTTCATCGTTGAAGCGACTGCAGTAGTTGCGGGTGTTTTCCCCAACCTTCTATTTTATGAGGAATAGGTCGTTGATATCTTTTTCGCACCTTGTGCTGCTTTAGTAGTTCTTCTGAAACAACTCCTTCAGTTGTGTCTAGCTTGAGATGCTTGCCTTAGGAATGCCCTTGAACCAAGACTGGGCTTTTTTGGCCAATGTTGACCAAAAGGCTTTGCACTTGACATGGTCGGGGTGTTCGTACATCTCCATGTAGGAGACGTATTCATCAATGTGCTGCTGAGGTTCCCTAGTACCGTCTTATTTTTTCTCCAATTGTGGAGCTTTGAAGCCCGATGGCATTCTTGCTGTTCGGATGTTGTGGATAAACAGCGAAGGTTCGATAAGATCCACAGTGCTTTGTAGTTCTCTATTGCTATGGGGAGTCATTCTCCACGGTGAACAGGGGGCTACCCCTCGAGCATTTTCGCCTGTCATTTCTATCAGGCTATGACGAGAAGGCATCCTTGCTCTAGGAGGAGTTCATAGTGAGCTCCCTTGCTCTTCAAAATCCGTATTCTGCCGATGGCTCCGTGAGATGGCTGCTCGATTGAGCCTGCCTCTCAAGTCGTACCCTCTTTCATGATTGTGGGTTTCTCTGAGGTCGATTAAAGGTTGAGTTCTCCTTCTTTGCGACCTTGCTTCAATTTGACCTGCTTCTCAACCAGCCTCGTTGTGAAGGGCGTCGGTCCTCATCTCAGAATGTTGAAGCCGACTTGGCTAGGGGTAGCTAGGCCTCCGAGTGGCTGTGAATCCCTTCAAGCGGGCTTCGGAGTGCGCCCAGTGGATACATAATTTGGCCTGTTTAATAATTTTGCTTCTTTAATTAGATAGAATTTTATTTAGAAACTTGTATTATTTTTTTTATTGTTTTCTTCCTAATTTTTATTTCCTAATCTGATTAAGAATACATAACTTAGCTATTAGTAGTTATTTAGTTTCTATTTCCTAGTCTGATTAGGAATACATAACTTAGCTATTAGTAGTTTACTTGGTTTCTATTTCCTAGTCTGA